>VZRI01005110.1:179124-192543 GCA_013397515.1 Upupa epops | reverse complement strand
AAACATGGATTCCACTTGCTCAGGGTATGAATTTTTGCTGACAAAATCTCTACTTAACAATAATGCTGAAGAGTGGAAGATAAAATTACCTCTTTAGCCACCAGATTCCTTTAAAGAATGCCCAAACATAATTAAAACTTAATTATAAATGGGCAAGTGGAACATTTCAGAGTTAAATTAAAGTGCTTGGACCCAGACACTCTTAGCACAGTTAATACTCTTCTTAAATGAAGCTACTGAACAGAGCAATGAAAGAATAAATAGAGACCATTCAATTAAAATGAAAATGTCTTTGGGATCAGTGCCTCTAATATTGTTAATTTAGACATGATTCCTCTCACAATTGAGATAAAGTCAGTACATTTCCATACAAGACCATTCACAACAAGAAAGGTAGGTAGTGTGTGAACAATCCTTAGAGTCAAGCAGAGGCATTGTGAATAAATTACCACTATTCAATATAAATAAAACTGACACCATTTGGCTCAAGGGCACTGACAGAAAGAATAACTCTCCAAAGGGAAGTCAACGTCACAGTAATGAATTGACAGGCTAGAAATGTATGTCTGTGCATGAGACACCTACACTGTTGGCTTCTATTATCCCCAAAGAGAATCACGCATGAACTTTGAACAATGTGATCTCCCAACAGGGAACAACAGTTAAAAATGCTTTTGGAGAGCATCCATCTTAAGCAACAGGTTCTGTTAATTATTTTCAGTAGACATATAGATTTAATTTTTGATGTGGGCAGCCACTTATTCATACCTTGTTAGAGGCAAGACAGGAAATAATGAATATTCAAGCAGTTTAGGTTTTTCTCTGCTGCTTCTGTACTTCAGGTTAATAGTAATGTACTGCACAGTAATGTACTGCACAGTACCAACACCTACAAATACTCTTAGGAACTTTCAAATTACTTATGACAGTGGGCTACATTTAATACATAAATAAAAATAACTTTCACAGTTTGTCCCAAATATATACACTCAATTTTTGTATGCCTGATAGTGTAGATTCTTCCTATAGAAGTAAAATACAGATGGTGGACATAATAATAGGACCAAAGCAAAAGAATTTATGGAATGTAAGGATTAAAAAGCAACACTTTTGATTCATGTGAAGGTGAGCATGGATGTGCCTATCATCAACAGTTGATGTAGAACCATATAATCATTATGGCTGGAAAAGACCTCTAGGATCATCAGCCTTCATCGCAATGTTTTCCAAACCACTACACCACAGCCTCAAGTGCTCTATTGACTGATTTTTTTAAACACCTCCAGGGATGGTGACTGTAACACCTCCCTAGGTAACTTGTTCCAGCACCTGACCACTCTCTTGGTAAAGGATTTCTTCCCAATATCCAATCTAAACCTCCCCTGATGCAACTTGAAGCCATTTCCTCTCATCCAAGAGGCATTTTAGTCAATGTCCACTAGTTATTGAGGTAACTCAAACCATTAGTACTCATAATTAGCTACAAAGGAACTGTGTGTTAGAGGTTATGAAAAAGAGCCCTGTACCAGTATCTGAGCAACTAACAAGGAAACAGAAATACAGATCAAGTCTTGCCTCACTTCACTATAATGATGATAAACTTCATTAATAAAGGACACTCAATCCTATGAACTGAATAGGATCTTACAAATTTGCATACAGTAAACAGTAAATGATTTGCACACGTTTCATTTTGTTTTGGTTTCTTAACAGTTAACAGACTTTTTCCTAAGTTTCATGCATTGAATTCTGGTGTGTTTACAACCATATGGGAGGAAAAAATTACATATGTGTTTAGACAGCCACTTTCAATAAAGCTGTCAGCCTGCTTTCCAAAGGTCACACTGTCAGTAGGAAATACCAGACAGCAGCGGAAGTCACTACATGCATCAGTCATTTAATCAGAATAATGATACCCATCACAATATGTCAATTTTATTATATCACTATTATTCATTACTATCACAGGGCTTTACATTCAGTTGGCAGCCAGACTCTTTTTTTCCCTTACCATATTTTGACAGACTGAGAAAAAGCAATCCTGTTCTATTTCTATTCACTAGTTTTCTATTTCTTACTAAGGAGATTGTATTCTGCACGTTACTGTTAGGAAAGTGATACTTAAACTAGAAGCTGCAGGTATATAAAGAGAGTGGATTCATGCCAAGCCTGGAACATACAATTCTCTTTAGTTTAAGGCACATCCTGCAGCAGCAGCAGGTACTGAACCAATACCAACAGTCTTTTAAAATCTAAAGACATAGATTTAGACCCAGTAACTGGGCTTGACCAAATCACATTCAGTACAACTACCATGCCTCTTTTACTGCTGATCTCACTCACCTCTGTTTTGCATATTTTATCTCATTCAGCATTCAAACCAAGGAACTATATCGATCTTGAAAGGGTCATCAGGTCTTGGAACAGGATGCCCAGGGAAGCAGTGTGTAACAGTTAGGTAGATCTGCAGCTCAAGGACAGGTTTTAGTGGTGGCCTTGGGACAGATGGCTTAATGGTCGGACTCAATGACCTTGAAGCTCTTTCCCAACCTAAATGATTCTATAATTCTAATTCTATGTGAGCAACAGAAGCTAGACTCAAAGTAAGCACTTCCAAAAAACAGTTTTTCTTGTTTCAGTGTAACAAAACACAGCTACTGCTTTTTAATCCTTTTTGAATAATTTCCCTGTATTCCAGTGATTGCCCACATACTTGAATGGCAAGCAACATTTTTCCATCTCATATAACACTTTTTTTGTATTTAATTAAATACTCATCCAAATCCCACAAACAGAAAAATGCATGCTTTGGTTTCCAAAGAGGTGATTTTGAGTATGAATTCTAATGAATAAGAAAATAACACATGATATACAAGTGAACAAAATGAAGAGTTTTAAAAAAAAATCACATTTTACCTTCTTGGTTGTATTTAAATACCTTGTTTCATGCAGGCAATGAAAAGACATCCACAGCGGGTGTACATATAGTCACAAAATCAGAATCACAGAATTATTGTGTCTGGTAAAGACCTCTGAGATCATCCAACCCAGTCTAGCACCCAACATCACCACAGCTGCCAGACCAGAGCACTAAGGGCCACAGGCAGTCTTTCCTTAAAGACCTCCAGGGATAGCAACTCCACCACTGCCCTGAGCAGTCCATTCCAGGGCCTGAAGACTCCTAACATCCAACCTAACTCTCCCTTGGCAGTTTCAGGCCCTGCCCTCTCATCTAGTATTGCCTGGGAGAAGATGCCCACCTGATTAGAACCTCCCTTCAGGGAATTGTAGAGAGGGAGAAAGTCCCTCCTGAGTCTCCTCCAGGCTAAACATTTCCAGATCCCTCAGCTTTGCCTCATCATCCTCCAGTCCCTTCCCCAGCCTTATTGCTCCTCTTTCTTGAAGTGAAGGATGCAGAACTGTCCCCAGTACTTAAGGATGGGCCTCAGCAGTGCCCAGTACATGGAGAGAATTACAATCCCCTTCCTGATCCAAGCCAGGATGCCTTTGGCCTTCTTGGCCACCTGGGCACACTGCTGGCTCCTGTTCAGCCAGCTGTCAACCAGTCCTCCAGATCCCTCTCTGCCAGGCTGCTTTCCAGCCACTCATCCCCCAGTTTGCAGCTGCAGGGGGTTATTGTGGGCAGAGTACGTGGCCCTGTTAAACCTCATCCCATTGGCCTCTACCCATTGACCCAGCCTGTCCAGATCTCTCTGCAGCATCTTCATCCCCTCTGGCAAATTGACATTCCCCCTCAACTCACTGTCATCTGTGAACATACTAAGTGTAGATTTGTTCCAGGTAATCAATAAAGCTGCTGAATAGAACTGGGTCCAGCACTGATCTCTGGGGGATACCACTGCTCACTTGACACAAACTGGATGCAGCACCATTCACAATCACTGTCTGTGCCTGGTCGTACAGACTGTGCTTTTGTGTCACAGACCAGTTATCAGTCAAACTGTTTCTGTCTTGTCGAAAGTACAGTCCAGCTTTGATTACTTTTGTGTCTGTCTTCCTTCTCTGTTGATTCACAGCCATTACTGGGTCTTCTGTACTTCTAAACTGAAGATTATCATTACCCTCCTTCAACTGTATTTGCTTTTTTTGGGTGTTCTTTGTGAATTTTTCTTATAAATACTTGTATTTAGAGATGAAACTGCAGAAACAAGGAAAGTTCTTACCAGATGGTACCTAAATCAGGATGAGCAGACTACTGTGTCAAACTTTTGCAGCCTCTGTGTTTTTGCAAGTTCACTACTGCTGACAAAGACAATTAAGAGAGAAAAATTTTGCATCCAAAACTTGAAAATATCTTTGATAAACAGACAAACTTTTTTCTGGAGGTTGGTTTTCTTTTTTTATAAGCTTTTACCTCAAAATGGCCATTCTGAATGTTACAGTGTTATTAAGGATGTAGTTCTGCCCCTGTACTGGGCACTGGTGACATCACCCCTCCAGTACTGGGGGAAGTTCTGGGCCCCTAGGCTGTTAGGTCCTAGGCTGGGCTTGATGAGAGAGAGGTCTTTTTCCAGCCTCAAGAATTCTGTGAAAATGTGATAGCTTTTTTTTGCTAGAAGTCACTTACAATGTATACACACATACATACCCCTACATAAATATAGATAACCACATTTTTTGAGATACTACACAAATATGTAGATTAAATATATTTATATAAACTCTAAATGGATAACTTCAAATGCAGTTTTTATTAAGGAAGGCAAAGAAAGTGAATAAAAAATTACTACTTGTTTGGGGAATTATTTTTTCCAGGTTTGCTTGCAAACTGAAAGCTGTCAAAGGAAAACTAAGTTATTTATTTGATATAATAAGCTATTTAGAAATAGCTAAATTAATGCAAAGATTAAAACTTTATGAGAATAACACAGACCTCCTCCATTCAGTCTCCACAACTGGTTCCTCCCTATCTCTACTTTTTCTTGTCAGTGACGAGAAGCTACTTTTTCCGATTCCTACTCAGGTTCTACTGCTCTCAGAACTTTATTAGACTCCTCTGGATTCAACAAAGGAATGGAGGATTAGTCTCAATTTTCCCTGCAAGAAACTGTATGCTTTACTTAGAAGCATGAATAATCAACACAGTAACAGATTCCTACAGAACTTGCATGGGTATGAATACAAATAGTGATTGCTGTTACAGTAGTTTTTTCTCTCATATCTCATCCCTTTTTCTTTGCTGAAACCAAGTAACTTACACAGTTACCATAGCTAACAACAACGTGGCTTCTTTTAATTTCTCTTCCATCAGTCTTGACCAATTTAGTGAGTTGACAGCATCTCACTTTTGGTTACTTTATGTTGCTGATAGCTTTCTCGAGGTATTGCTACCCACAGGACAGCATAAATGCAAAGATTCTGAACTTGGACTATTCCTTTTGAAAACATGAGAAACTGACCTTCCAGGTGTGAGGTACCAGGCTCATTGGAAGAGCAGTAAAATCTGGACTGTGCTTGTCTTTTCAAACAACTTATTTTCCTTCACAAGACCAACACTCCCAGCACAAATGATTGCTATTACTTACTTAAGTATTTGGAGACAACTCACAGGAGGGAGAGAGAATACAGACTCCATTTGGTTTCAACAGCAGCTACTTAGAGTGTAGCAAAGGAGAGAAAAATTTGAGTTATTAAGTGATACAAAACCAACAAAGGAAATAACTGAGGTGAAATGCTTGACGATGGAATAATAATTACACAGTACATGAAATACCATTTAACAAAATGACTTGACATGAAGACAGGCTGAGAGTTGGGGTTGTTGAGCCTGAAGAGAATCATAGAATCATTGAAACATTAGGGATTGGAAGGGACCTCAAAAGACTGTCTAGTCCAATCCCCTTGCCACAGCAGGACTACCTAGACCAAGTCACACAGGAACAGGTCCAGGGGTGTCTTGAGAGGTCCAGAGAAGGAGACTCCACGANTTGCTTATGCTGGACACCCTCCAGCAGCTCTGTGTTCTTCTTGAACTGAGGGGCCCAGAACTGGACACAATACTCCAGATGCATTCAGACCAGTGCAGAGGAGTGGGGGAGAAGAACCTCCCTTGATCTGCTAACAACTCCCATTCTGATCCCCCCCAAGATTGCTGGCTCAGTCATCTTGCTGTCTACTAGGACCCCCAGGTCTCTTTCTCCTACACTGTTGTCCAACAGGTCAGTCCCCAACCTATACTGGTCCTTGGGGTTGTTCTTGCCCAGATGCGAGATGCTACACTTACCCTTGTTGTATCTCATTACATTTCTCTCTGCTCAGCTCTCTAGTCTGTCCAGGCCTTGCTGAATGGCAGCACAGTCTGATGGGGTGTGGGTGACATCACCCAGCTTTGTGTCATCAGCAAACTTGCTGACAGTGAGAAAACTCCTGGGGGACCTTATAGTGACCTTTCATTACCTAAACAGGGCTGTCAGAAGGCTCAGCAAGACTGTTCCCAAGGGCAGGGAACAATAGGATGAGGGGGCCATGGTTTGAAGCCAGAAAATTGCAGATTGAGGGTGAACAGGAGGAAAATGTTCTTGAATCTTATGGTGGCGGAACCCTGAAAAAGGCTACCCAGACAGGTGGTAGAGGCTTCATCCCTGGCGATATTCAAGGTCAAGCTGGATGAGGCTCCAGGCAATCTGGACTGGTGAGTGACGTTCCTGCTTTTTGTAGGGGGGTTTGACTAGATAACCTTTAGTGGTCCCTTCCAACCCATTGTAGTCTATGATTCTAATGGGGCTGAAGTCATCACTTGATTATATCTGCTGATATTAAACAGGCAGCTATCTTTGGCTTTCTGGAAAGGATGTATTGTCTTGAAATCTAATCTTTTATGACCATACTTTTAAAAGAAACAGTTAAAAACATTGGTTGAGGCAATGTGATAGAGTCTGCAATCATTTCACTGAGTAAACAGATCAGAACAGGGAAGCTAACAGTCAGTCAGTCAGTCTTTGGGCCAAAGGTGTCATGAAACCTGACAGCATGATATGCCCTGAGGTAATCTGGGCCATCAACTTCAACAGCTACGTGCTGTGGAACTGCCTTGTGGTATCAAGCTTCACCTGACCCAATACAACTCAGAATTTGTTTTCATCTGTCCTATAGTAAGAGACTCACATTAGAAATACTTTGATTCAAGGATTAAAACCAAGTAAAGATTGCAGATGTGTTTGTGTTGCCACTTGCAAAACTTAGAAGGATGGAAGTTTTAAAACTATCCAGGGCATGTGTCATGATCAGTTGTACAAATTTCCTTTCAAACTATCAAACAACAATGGTTTGGGAAGAAATTAAGTAAAAACAGGGCAAAAGTATATTAACTTTCTCTCATTTATCCGGCAGAGAAGTAGGACTGAGAAGGAAAGGGATCTTACCAATTTCACAGTTCCAGACAGCTTTTCTCAGTGAGGATTATGGTGATAGATTCACAGAAGGGCTTGGAAGGTTTTAAAAGAGAGACAGAGACTCGATGTAGTATTAGACATTACATAAATGAAAATAATTTAGGGAATAGCAAATAAAGGTAGATACATTAGGCCAGAGTCTGTGCTTATGTGAAAAGGGGCAGACATTCACAGTGGCTTTTGTTTAGGTCAGATGTAGTTACGTTAGAATAGGTAGAAGTTGTGTTCAATCATGACTTTAGCATAAATTCCTCTTGAGGCAAAAAAGGAATTGACTTAGTAACTGATGGCTACATTTTCCTAGTCACTTAGAAAAGTCCAATCAATATTCTGTTACATGAAGTAATTAGGTTCAGAGGACACTACACTCAACATGAATTTTGTGTTCCACTATCTCACAATTAACATGCAAATGACTGACACTCCATTTACAAATGTTGCTCCGTTAATCTGGATATTCACATTTCTCAAAAGCAATTGCTCTTGTAGTAGACTGTAGTTTGAAGCAAAATATCAAAGTAGGATTATCACAAAATAAATCATAAATAAACCCCTCTGGAATTTTATGCAAAAGATGCTGTAAAGGATTTCACTAACAGAACTCTGGAGATGCAACACCTACAAAAATAATGTGAGGTGTTGAGTATGCTACTTAAAATATTCCTGTGTAACATGTTAGTTGCATACTAACATGTAAAACAATTGTCACATGTCTTCCTACTAAGGAACACTACTATTCAGACAGAAGCAGCATGAGTTTATTCTGTAAATTAAATTTCAAGGCTTTAGATAGCAAGTTGGCAGGAAATACAAAACAAACAGGAACACAAACACTTCAGAATCATCTGAAACATAGCCAACATATGAAACAAAAAAGATTGCTGGTAGGAATGGAGACAAAGTGATGAAAGTCTCTAGGACAAATGCAAAGACTGCAAAATGAAATCTGAACAGAAATCCATCTTAGGGAAGGTACCCAAGAAGGAACAGAAACAGATTTGATTGAGGAAATTATTTTATTGAAATTTAAATTGAATTCAATACGACAGCAACAAATACTAATACTACTACCACTAAAAATAATGTTGTAGTTTAGCCTGGAGAAGAGGATATTGAGGGGAGACCTTACTATTCTCTACAGCTACTTGAAAGTAGAGTATAGAGAGGCGGGTGTTGGTCTCTTCTCCCTAGTGACCAGTGATAGGATGAGGGGAAACTGCCTTAAGCTGCTCCAGGGAAGGCTCATGTTGAATGTCAGGAGGTATTTCTTTCCTGAAAGGGTTGTCAGGCATTGGAACAGCCTGCCCAGGGAGGGGATTAAGTCCCCATCCCTGGAGGTGTTGAAGAGAAGGGTAGCTGTTGTGTTGGGCAAGAGGGTTAGTGGTGCTGATAGGGCTAGGAAAAGGTTGGACTTGATAATCTTTAAGGTCTCTTCCAGCCAAAACTGTTCTGTGATTCTATGTTCCTAATTTCTCATTTGTTTCTTTTTTTGACTGTGTCAAAACTGTTCTGTCCAGAATGTGGTAAATTGATATTCTTTTGTTGATTTCTCATAAGGAATATACTTGTTCTCTATCTTTTGAAATTGCTTTAAGCTTAAATGAATACAACTATAGTGTATGCTTATAAATGTATTATTCTCTGAGCATGGATATGGACAAATACTACCAAATGTCAAAAGAGATTTTGGAAAACTTAAGCAAAAATATGAGAACAACAACAAAGAAAGTTCAAAATCTGTGGATACACAAATGACCTTACCTAGGAGCTATAACTCAGAGTTAAAAAACAAGAAACCACTGCTTCTTGAATGGATCCAACAAGCAGTATAAATGTTTTATGTAGAATAAATCTGATTTGCTAGCAGTCTGACTATTTTCAGATTTATGTAGCAATTTCCAACAGCATAGTTGGAAACACACAACATTATACTACACTGATGCCATTGGAATTACTCTGTGGCTTTTATTTTTCTCCAGTGATGATAAAATTGATGGAATCAAGATGAGTTGCTCAAATGTGGACATGATGCCTAATCCATATTTATTATTATAACTGGATTGAGCAGTTGGACGTTTACCTGAGGAAAGATTTATTTCAGCAAATAACAAATCTTTCATTAATGAAAGATGAGATATTACAGGAACAATGGAAAGGACCATACAGACTCTTAATGTTATGACATAATACGTGTGTCAAATAGTATTCTTTCCACATTTAGAAAGTTGAATACATACACAGAATAGAGTTTTTCTTACCTGTGCTACCTTGTGTCATCAGATCCTCAGCTCTAACCTGGTGTGTCATACTATAATCACTACAACTGCTATCAGTTGTAGTGTCATCAGATCCTCAGCTCTAACCTGGTGTGTCATACTATACTCACTACAACTGCTATCATACAAGGTTCATATGGCCTTATTATTTGAAAAGATGGATTAATAATGAAATACTTAGTTTCCATTAAGAACCACCCATCCTCCAGATTATACAATAGCTTTATTGTTTGAAAAGTATTCTGAACCATGTCATGTGTCCCATAGTAGAAGGGGACTGTTTTTTTATTAGTCTTATTGCTATTATTAAAAACAAGTAAAACTTCTGCCCTTGGGAGCAAGAGATCAGAATGACTCTTGCAAACCTTAGTGATGTAAGCCAGGCTCGATTTAAGGATTTGTAGCCAGAGGCTACTGGCAAAAGGCAGAAAACTCACTAAGAAAAAGACAGTTTGAACTGTTTAGTTGTTTCTATTCCAAGACAGCTGTATTTATTCTAAACTGCCATTAATTTCGTCTAATGCACAAGCCTGGATTGTGATGTCTTTTACTCATCATCACTGTCCAAGTGAAGAGCAGTGGCTGAAGCAGATGTCATTCCCTCCGGTAATCACACAGATTTTTCTTGCAGAGTTAGGTGCAAATGCAACCTGTTAAAAAGACCATTTCTAAAAATCTACACACAAACAGGGTGCTGGGGAGAGAAAATAAGAGTCCAATATTTATTCCCAGTATGACTCAAGACAGATCTCATGCAGGAAGCCTGGAATCTGAGAGGCAGCTCTAGACCATTATGCAGTAACTTAGCACTCTTTTGACTACAAGCCACTTTCTATCCAAACTCATAGGAAGCACGTAGCAATTGGGACAAAGATTAATTACTTCTGAAGATCTTAGAATATATATAAAAAATATTGTGTAAAATGAAGAATATATAACAAAAAAAGCTTGACTTCTTCACTCCGAAGTACTTAGGATGATTCAGAAGAGTGGAAGCTGTTACAACTATCTTATCCTTTCATATAAAATACAAATCTGCTTATAATAAAGTCTTCAAACTACTGTGAAAGTAAGTTACTTTGCTATTCTTATAGGATGTGATACACAAAAGGAGACATAAAAGGAATGCATACTGAAAGCATTCTGTGTGATGCCAACAGTATTTGAAAAGACTAGTCAGAGCAGAAAATTTTCTTTTAGGATGCCCCTGCTCTTCCCAAGAACTGATACCTTTTCCATCAGGAAAGAAATTAACCATTATTAATTTCCTTAAACTGTAAAATCAATGGCTAACAGAAAACTTTACTAGTTTTGTTACTTAATATCAATCATTGGTATCCTCTCTCTGGTGAACTTTTTGCTGATGTGTCCTGTCTCATGAATGTAATTTTCAGGCCAGGGACCAATCAAAATGATCAAGATTGAAAGAAAAAAATTAATTTAGCACTAATCTCTAGTCTGTTGGTTGCTTATAACAACAGAAGGATGAGGACAGTGGCAGAGGAGTGACTATGAAGCAGCTGTGGGGACAGACTGTTGGAAATTCAGCTATATAGAAAAAGCAAAGTATCTCAAAACTCTGCATTCATTCCCATAGAAATGGACATGAATACCACAGCTGAAGGCAAATTCATTCACTGAAATATTTTACAAGAACTTTGACCTTCTTGGCAAAATGACCAAGGAAATAGGTTGTAAAAAACCTCCAAATCTCTCCTTGCATATTACCATGGAATATTTATCAAGTTCTGTGATTCAAATGGAAACATGCTTGTGAATTACATCACAGAATCACTGAGGCTGGAGAAGACTTCTAAGATCATCCAGCCTAGACCATGACCTAACATCACCACATCAAACAAACTGGGGCACTAAGGGCCACAGCCAGTCTGTCCTTCAACACCTCCAGGGATGGGGACTGTGCTGAGCAGTCCACTCCAAGATCTGATCACCCTTTCTGTGACGAAGGGCATCCAATCTAACCCTATCCTAGCATGGCTTCAGGCCCTTCCCTCTCATCCTGGCACTTCAGAGTGTTGCAGAGAAGGAGAAGGTCACCCCCTGAATCTCCTCTTCTTTAGGCTAAACTTCCCCACCTCTCTGAGCATCTCCTCATCAGGCATTGCCTCCAGTCCCTTTTGCAACCTCCTTGCTCCTCTGGACCCACTCCAGCCCCTTAATGTCCCTCTTGAAGTGAGCAGCCCAGACCTGCCCCCAATATTTGAGGGGAGGCCTCAACAATGCCCAGTACAGGGAGAGAATTTCATCCCTAGTCCTGCTGGCCACATTATTCCTAACACAATGCAGGTTCCATTGTCATGCAGATGTTTAAAGAACTATTTGCATGGAGGAAGATGAATTAAAAAGTAGTTGAAATAAGAATTCTTCAGCTTTGTCTTCATTCTGTCCAGATCTGTCACATTGAAAAGTGCTCTCTGAGTTCAGACTACACAAACTTCTCTAGTTTATCCTATGAGGCCCTATATTTATTTATGACCCATGGCCACACAAGCAATGAAGAGTTACACCCAAGATGTTAATAAAATTTATCATTGAGAGAAGTGTGTAGAAGAAGCCTCATTATAGATGAAATACAGGAGGCACCCTTTATGAAACAACAAAAATAAAACGAAAACAAACAAAATTAAAAGACACCAAAAATTGGGAAAAAAGAGGATAGTTCCATTAAATGTTAAAACGTTCCTTAGACTTCCACATAATGTTTCACAGAACAGCTTCTGCAGAGAGTGCATTTTGAATATCACGACAAACTAAAATTTCCAAGGAAGCCTTAAACGAAGAACAGGTACATTGATCATATTTTACAGTATCTGCTGCATAAGACATCTCATAACAGAAATAGATTAGGTTGGTCAAGCACCATTTGCACTTGCTAAATTCATGCTGAGTGCTTCCAGCAGGAGTTATTTGAGAGCTATGACATAAAAGCAGTATAGTGATAACTACAGATTTAGTCGGTGGCATAGTTGTCCATAGGACAACTTTTCATACCTTTGTTCAGTGTTGCCATGTGGTAGTACAGACCATCAAATTACACACCTCTTTAAAATATGCCTCATAAATATTTCAAAGCATTATGACCAACATTTAAAATAAAGAGCTGAATTACAAAAGTTGGCATCCAGTGGAAAAAGAGATCATTAGTTTCAAAGGTTTAAAATATAGAAAAGAAGCAATCACAAAGGTGACAGAAGCTGCCTCAAAACAAATTGTTTAAAAAGTGCATTGAAGTTATTGCAAACCTACCAGGCAAAGTAGGAAGACTGTCCAGACATCCATTTCCCAGCTTCTCTAATCATTTCATGTTCCACCTACCATTCATAAAACCCCATCAGTTCTCATGGCATAAAAAATTAAAAGAGTTTATAATTTATCAGCTTGTTGGTATTTTAGCTTTAAAGTCCCAGAAGTGAAGTATATTTGCTTTCAGGAGGCACATAAGCTCGTTGTAAATACTAGAAGGATTTTTAAACAAAATTTTCTCTGTAAATGATAGTAAATCATTGGAAGGAGGGGATGGCCACTTGGGGTGTTTATAAGGCTCCAGTGAGAGAATATAGGGATACAGCTAGGAAAGCCAAAGCCTCCTTGGAATTAAACATTGCAAGAGAGGTCAAGGGTAACACAAAGGGCTTCTTCAAATACACTGCAGGTGAAACTAAACTGAGAGGAAATGTGGGACCCCTGTTGAATGAGGTGGGTGTGCTGAA
>VZRI01005110.1:164009-178546 GCA_013397515.1 Upupa epops | reverse complement strand
AGGATTGGAAAAGGAACTTTTCCACAAGCATCAAGTGTATATTTTGTATTCCTGCCACCCACCTCCCCCACCCCTTTTCCTTTCTGGAAAGTATGGTTCAAGTGTGTATGTGTCTGGTGGCTTTGTGGTTATGAGTGTTGGTGTACACTCTCTTGCCCCAGAGCTCTCATCTATGGGCCAAAACCCGATGTGTTAGCTGTCTCATATTTTTCTCAGAATGTGCATAATGGCATTATGGTACAGTTTATCTTTTACCTTTTTGATTCTTCTATTTATTGGGGGATTTTTCCTTTTCTTATTGGTGATGGGTTCAATAACTTGTTGTCTTTTTAGAAAAGTTGCTTCATTGCCTATCAGTTGAACTATCAGTGAGAACCTGGTTGCTGTGCTAGAATTACAATCACCAACCCAAAGTGATTTAGACCCTCTCCCTAATCCATTACAGTTGACCTTCTCCAGACCTGCTCCAACACCTCAATGTTCTTATTTTCTAGGAGAATATCTGCTTAGCAACATTTTTATTTCAGTATATTTAGTGATTATAACACAGAGTTAAAGAAAATAACCCGCAAATAATAGAAACCAGCAGGCTCACAAGTTTGCCTTAAACAAAAGTAACTACATATCAATATATTTATAAGCATATATATCAGCTAAATATAAAAATATAAAGTTGTTCTTTGCTAAAATAATTTTGCTTTTACTCACCAAAATCTTCATTTAGAAATGCAAGAGAGGCCACATAGCAGCCAAGACTGGGGAATTCAGTCACCAACATTAACAAGTGCCAGGTTCATATGGTCAGAGCAAACATCAAGAGCTCTGTCAGGATTAGAGCAGTGAAGGAAATGGCAGCAGCACATACAAACTCAGATTGGAAAAGCATCAGGGCTCTGTGCATCAGGATACCACCTGGGAAAGGCACGAGTTATCATGACATTGCGCAGGGCAATTTCAGTGAAGCAGTGCACACCGAATGTTTCATTGTTTATTCTTAAATGATGTGCCCAGTAATTTTTTTTAATAACAGTTTCTAGTTATTGATATTTCTAAACTAATATTTACTATATGTGGTGCACATGAAATAAACCAACTAAAGAAATGTTAATTCTCTCTACAGCTACCTAAAAGGAGTTACAGCAAGGCTGGTGCTGGTCTCTTCTCCCAAATTACTAATGTTAAGGCAAGGGGAAATGGCCTCAAGTTGCATCAAGGTGGGGATTAGATTGGATTTTAGGAAGAAGTTCTTTCCTGAGAGAGTGGTTGGGCACTGGAACAGGCAGCCCAGGGAGGGGGTGGAGTCATCATTCCTGGAGGTGTTAAAAAACCCCGAGTAGATAGAGCACTTGAGACCATGATCTAGTAGTTAGAGATGTGTTAGGATGAGGGCTGGACTTGATGATCCTGGAGGTCCTTTCCAGCCATAATGATTCAAAAGACCAACCCTATGACAGCTAATACTGATTCCTTAATGATTCTATTTTATTCTCAGCCTTGAAGGATATCCCAGGTTGCTCTAACTTGGCTAGTCCCACAATAACCTGATGCATTTCCTTTTACTATGAGCCCAGCAAGATACTGTCAGGTTTTTTTAGACAATATTACTGTGAAACTGTAATATATTTCTTTCAAAAGTGGAAACCTGCCATTCCATTAACTCCTTAATAAAAAAGACTAAAACATATGCAGTGCTTAAAGCAAGCACTGCTGTTAACTTCTGGAAGCAATTCGGTCTAGTGCTTAGGGAGATGTTGGGATATAGGCTTGACTTGATGATCCTGGAGTTCCTTTCCAGCTGTAATGATTCTGATTTTTCAATAGTTATTCTGTCATTTCCTATTTTATTAATACGTTGCTTTTAGATCAATTACACTGAAAGCTATTTTATATTATAATGATTTATTTTCATTTTTATTGCAGCCTTCTTAACATCCATGCT
This sequence comes from Upupa epops, assembly GCA_013397515.1. Taxonomy (NCBI): domain Eukaryota; kingdom Metazoa; phylum Chordata; class Aves; order Bucerotiformes; family Upupidae; genus Upupa; species Upupa epops. The sequence continues at coordinate 176,607 of VZRI01005110.1, read as the reverse complement.
ACTACCCTACTTCAGACTTACACTAAGCACGCAAATATGGCCTATTCTGGTTTTAAGGGACAAAACCATCTGCCAAACAGAGGATAAACTGTTTTTATCATAAATTATTGGGAGACAAAAAGCTCTTTTGCATAGTTTGATTGTCAGAAATCACGCTTAGCAGCATTCTCTTTCAAGTAAGTTGCAGCATAGCAGTGCTAAGAAAACTCTAATACAATTATCACAAATCCTCTGTATCACTGATTCTTGTATGTTAGGAAAAACAGGTTTTGGTATCACCTTTGTTTTCCTTCTGTTCTCAAAAATAGTAGGTTTTGTTTTAGACTGTGGGGGCGGTGGAAAGACCCTCCACCTCAGATGGCTTCTCTGCTGCTCAAAGAAGCTGGGGACATTGAGAGCTACTGGCTCATTTCAGAACAAAAAAGAAAGCTAAGACTCAAGGTGCCTGGACCTGCCTGGAGTTGGAATCCAAGTTTAGAAAGGAGGTTTAAGTGCCTTAGAGAACTGTCCTGGGTTAGAATGAAAGTCTAAATCAGTTCTGGGTTGGTGCCTGCAATCCAAGCACACCAACCAGCTCTTGCTAAGAATTCAACAGGCAATGAAGCAGCTTTTCTAAAAAGGAAAGAAATTATTGAATCCACAACCAAGAAGCAAAGGAAAAATCCTCAAATAAGCAAAAGAACCAAAAGCAAGTAAAACAGAAACTGTACCATTATACACACTGAGAGAAATGGCAGAGAGTTAATACATTAGTTTTTGGCTTCACATGGGAACCCTGGAAAAAGGAAGTGTACACGAACACCCTGACCAGAGGGGGAATTCAGCCATCCCCTCCATCCATAGAACTCATCAGGGCTCCTGAGGGTATCTTACATTGTGATGCTTGTGGAAAAGTTAATTTTCTGATCCTCTTGCAGATGCCAACTTTCCCTGTACATCTCAGGTTTGCTTCTAACTTCTTTCATCTTGGGAGTGTTTCATCTTCAGGCCGCAACAGCATCTCAGATGCAGAAGCACAACTGAACCCCAGTCTCTTTGCCAAAGGTTTAGGAGATCAGTACTTTATAATCTCTCTTTCTCTTATCAGAGGCTTCTCCCAGTCTCTCAGTGGCAGAGCATACAGCATCTGCTGTCAGATACAAGTGGTAACAGAGGCAGCATGGCACTGGTCACATGGGGCCACACCTAATGTGGTAAATAGACCTGATCCAGGGGCCTCTTTCTATCTCTCTCCTCTTTTCTTTCTTTTTCCGTGTCCCAGGTGGTTATCACTCTGAGTGAGGGAAAGGCTTAAGAGCTCACTACTGTTTCTTGGCATCTTCAAAGATGATCAGGCTGCAGGAACAGTGTATGGGGGCAGCAGCATCTTGATTTGGTCTGCTGCCAGGAACTGGGCTGAGGCTGGCCCCTGCGGCATAGCTGCAGAATCCAAGCTCCTTCTGGATTCCAGCCTTCAGGGAAAGGGGGACCTGTGACTGGCTCTCCTGCAGCATCAGGGCCATGCAGCTAGGCCTTGCCCCAGCCCTGGGGCGGGGGTGGTGGTGGTGGTGGGTGAGTGTTGAAGGCTACGCTCAGCCCAGAGGAACTATCTGTCATATGAGAGACAGGAGGAGAAGAGCAGAAAACAGGAAGTCCCCTCCTGTTTATAGACTGCCCACCAATCACCTGTAGGGTCAAGATGCTGACTTAGGGGTCTGTTGGGAAGAGCTACTCCCAGCCTCAAAATAAAATGCTCTTTCACAATAAAAGCACAAAAATCAACACCTGAAAATTTGGCAATTTTCAAACTACAACAAGGAGGGCGGTGCAGGGCCTTTGCCATCTATCCTGCACCCTGATAAAAGATGTCTTTCAGGGGAAAGCAGTCTCACGGCTCTCCTCCTTTTCCTTTCCTGAAGCCCTGAGGGGTGGCCAGGTGGTTGGTGAGGGGGGGGTCTTGGCCAGCCCCACTCACCAGGGCTGGGATGGACCCTGCTGCCTGTCCAGAGCTGGGCATGGTGGAGCGGGGCTTAGGTATGGTGGCAGGATGCCCTGTCTGTGTCTACCATCAGAACAGGTGGCTCTGTGTCGTGTCGGCAGAAAACCCTTCCAAAAAGGGAAAAACCGCTAATGTTGATTCCTCCCTGTGATTAGCGGAGCAGAGTTACACTGATTGTTGTAAGACTGAAGACACTGGAGTGGTGAGCAAACAGAGAGCCCCGAAAGCCTGAGACCCTGAAGGAGCAGGGGAGTTCCCTGTTGGTCTGCTGCCACAGACACTGTTGTGTGCTTGCCATGTGGCTGGGCAATGCGGCCATTGCCATCCTGATTTACAGAACAGCAGGAAGAGAAGCCTTTGTCAGAGTTTGCCGCTGAGAAAAACACTGGGACTGCTTGAGTGAGCGTGATTATGAGCGCAGAAGGGTTTTTGCTGTTTTGGCTTGGCAGAACTGTCTGCACAAGAAGCTGTGTAACTCTTAAACCTTTGGCAGAATGTCAAAAAAATTGGGTTGGAAGTCTTCTAAGAGTGGTTCGCACCTTGTTGCTGCTGCTGTACTGTGCTGTGTGTCCTCCTCTCCACAGGGGACATGACCTGAAGCCAAAGACCGCTATGCTTCGCCTATTTCTTTTTCAAGAGGGATATTGAGGGACTGCAGCGGGTCCATAAGACCAAGAAGGTTGGGGAAGAGACTGGAGGGAAAGTCTGATGAAGAGATGCTGAGGAAGCTGGGGTGTTTAGTCTGGAAAAGTGGAGACTCAAGGTGGGGACTTTCTCCCTCTCTACAACTCCCTGAAGGGAGGTTGTAGTCAGGTGGTTGTCAGGCACTTCTTCCAGGCAACCAGCACCAAGATGACAGGGTAGGGCCTGAAGCTGCATTGGGGAGGGTTAGGTTGGATGTTAGGAAGCACTTCGTCACAGAAAGGGAGATAAGACCCTGGTATGGACTGCCCAGGGAGGTGGTGGAGTCCCCATTGCTAGAGGTGTTGAAGGACAGACTAGCTGTGGCCCTTAGAGCCCTGGTCTGGCTGATGTGGTGACGTTAGGTCCTAGGCTGGGCTAAATAAGCTCAGAGGACTTTTCCAAGTGTTCTGCTGCTTGCTTGCATTACTGTGGCACCTGTTGGTTTAGTTCTGTGCTAGCAAAGCACATCACCAGTATTTTCTTTTCTCATAGACCTTTCCAACAGCATCTCCTCACTGCAGATTTCAGAACACAGTTGGAAATCTACATAGAAATATAGAGCAAACAATGCTATTCAAAGTACATTTGGTACAGTGAAATGAAAATTTATCCTTTGCCTTTAAGATTACAACAAAAACAAGCAGAAAATCTTTTAGCAGCTTGAGTACTTGAGACCACCTCAGTCCTTTGTGAAAAATGGGATGTGCTCCATAAAAGGCAAGAGAATAAGAAACCAGCCCAATCAAAGCTAAGGAGCGTATTCACTTCCACCCAAAAGCATTTATCACACACCTGTGCTTTTATAAAGGGACAGCAAAACAAACTTTGCCTATAATATAAATTTCATGTAAATATGTATCACTCATTACTGAATTTTTACTTCATGCCTGGATGTGTTTCAATACTACTCACACACACATCAAGTGGCAGAGAGACTTAAGCAGTCACCTGAATAGCAAAAAATATAAATTCTGCTGACCTTTGGGGAAAGAATATCAGAATTTCATGCAGGGCTAGGATAATTGTGGAAAGCACCTGAAGTACTATATGAAATTACATGTTTAGCACATTAACTCACAAGAATAAATGTAAGATATAAAAAGGAAGCTATTAATAGCATCATATCTCTGAAGATATCCAACACTTCCTAATTAACTCTGATGACTTATTGACCTATTTTTATAGATGTAGTAATTGAGTGATTAGCAATGGCTGAGCTCAAGATAAGTGGCTCAAGGACACCTAGAACCTTGTAGTAAGCCAGAGTCAAATATTCATTTCCTTACTGCCTGCTTCTTTTTAAAGCAGATTATCTTCTGAATATGTGGCATTAAATCTTCCACTCCTGTTCATCTTCAAACATTGAAGAGTGTTTTGATATGTGAGAAAATGAGAAAAGTGAAGTAGAATTTGAGTGAGCCCTTAACAATTCTAAAAGGAAGGAATTTCCTGGAGTCCGTGTTGTTCCCTCCTTGATCTGATTAGCAATACAGAGGTACAAAGAACATGTAATGTAAGATAAGCAGAAAAGAACCAGTGTACTGTATATGATATATTATCATTCTTATTATGTAAATATATACATTATATATGCTTAAGTAGATATAATTTGTAAACATTTACGTATAGATAGAGCATCAACAAGCATATTAGTGAGGAGGTCCTTTCAAATTTCAAACTAAGCAGCAATGAGTCTGTTCTAAATTATTCTGTAAAACCAGTGTAAATTAATTCAAGCTGGAAGGGTCATCACACGCACATCAAAAAGATCACTTTCTACTCTGTTGCAACACATGATAATTCAGGGTTGCAGGGCAATGATTAAGTGACAAAAGGTTTCAATTAATTAATTGTGGTTTTTATAGAGGTCCACAAGGGAAAGGGCAGGAGAGATTAAATGATTTATTATGCAACAATTGTGCTGCTGCTAATTAAATCTTTCATTAGCATCTTAGGAGAATTGGAGATTCCTATCTCTTTGCTTTTATCTCCTGTATTCATTGATAAAAGTAGCAGTAGAAATTTTGGTTATATTTATCTGTTCCTAGTAGTTACAAAAGCCTAGCAGACCCACACTGCTATCCTTTGATCTTACTAAGAATATGAAGATGATAGACAAAATGAGGCGATTCATAAAAATTTACTCATTTTTTTGAAAAGAAGACATCTTTCTAGTCATGCAGGTGTTTCAGTGAAGGGCTCAGAAATTTCTGGCAGATGGGTTCAATTTAATCCTGATTTCTGGTGTCATTGAGGTCCCTCTTCCCTGTCTTCTGATCAAACCTATGAACTCCCTAATTCACAGCACTGAATATGAAAATCCATTCCAAGTTGCTGGTGTGGCAAACACTGCTAACCAGAAAGATCACCATGAAGTGGAAGTAAAAATTATTAAAAAGAGCCCTTGGAATCTTTTTTCCATGTACTGGAAAAACCAAGCCTTGTGAAATCATTTACCTGTGTTAACTCACTATTCCCAGTGAGGTGACCTTACCTTACACTCTGAATTCTCATGGCTGTGACAGTGCTCCTACAAGAATTCTCACAATTATGTTTAGCCATTGTTCTTTAGTATCAATCTAATTATCTCCTACTTCATTTTCAGTATTATTTTTTTATTCAGTCGTTTAGTGGTTTGGTTTTGAAACAACTGGAAGGATCATGGAGATACAAATCTACCCCAGGCTGCCCAGGGGGTGAGGACTCTCCTTGTCTGGAGAAGTTTAAAACCCGCCCAGGTTCCTCTGCAACTGAGTCTAGGTGATCCTGCTGTGGCAGGAGGATTGCACTGGATGATCTTTCAAGGTCCCTTCCAATCTAACATTCTGTAATTCTGTGAGGACTCCTTGCACTAGACCAGGTTTCTCACATTTGTTCCAGTGTTCCACCAGTCAAATGTAAGCAGAGTAAACTGTAATCAGAGTGTAGGAAAGTAAAGAGAAAAATAATATTGAAAATGGTACCTAATCTCTCAAAGGCCTAGAAAAATGAGGTTCATGTCTGCACTTGCAGTCACTAAAACAACAAACGGCTGTTGCACATAAACCACAACTAATAGAAAGGTCATTGCAACTCCAGGGAAAAGAACTTTAAAATGCTGGCAATAATAGCACAAATACCCACTTCCTAAAGGAATGTACCATGTTATCTGTGTAGAAGAAAGACTCAAGTATTTTTATTTCAATAATAAAATGAAATTCTATTCTTCATTTTAGAATAACCAGCTTCAGCTGGAAAGCTGAACAGTTTTCTGAGCAGGTAAGATTTCTTCAGTAAGTGTAAAGCTACATTTAGATCTTTGCCATTTACACATTGCTCTAACAAGCCTGAATAAGTACAAGAAATAAAACAGAAAGGAAATGCTCACACTTAGAAATGTCTGTCTAGAATGTGAATTTGCTAAAGCAAACTCCATGAAAATTAAATACCCAATACACTTATATAGTACAGGGGAAACTAATAAAATATAAGGATTATTGTTACAACAGGCACAAGGGAGAAAAAGCAACAACTTGTTAAGATCTCCTGTGTCTTGGTACTGAAGCAATAGTGAAAATGAGGAAGTGGTGTTGACAGGATTATTACTGTTTGAAATATTTTCACTTCCCCAAATGCATGTGTTTCACACACATAAATGTCTGAACATTTAATGTTTTCTTCTGGACGCATCTGAGAGTGAAATCTGATCTTTGCTGATTTCAAATAGAGGAATCTGCCAAGATTTTCTTGGTCCAGCTCAATAAATTGGTGCATATCCGCACTAGAAATAACAACCATTAACAACAACAGCTGGTGTTTACAATGTCACCACATTGATTAACATAAATATTAATATGAAGTGAAGATATGATACAGCAACAAGTGATAAATACTAACACAAAACTGTATTATCATCTTAAATTTATCCAATAGCAAAACTATTAGGCCTCATTATTACTGCATAATTGTTGAATTCTGCAATCCCAGCCTAAGTCAGTATGTCCCAGTTTATGCTGTGCTATACTCTTACATCCTGTCATTGAACTGGGCTGAGGTCATTGGCACAGATAATAGGCTCCCACAACAAATTGAGAAGGGAGCTAGAGCTGGGATCTTGGGATTTCTTCTCTTTTTCACCCTTGAATGTGGGTATATCTAAGCACGAAGCTTTGCTTTTCTTCCCCTTCTCCTACCATCACCAAGATTTTTCTCCCAGGAAATGAACACTATGTACTAGTGAAAGATCACCGTTGGCATGTAGTAGATTTCTAAAACTGTAAGGCTACAGTGGCTACAAGACACCCATTCTTGTATTAAAAATTTATGTATAAATTATGAGAAATTTATCTCATCAGCATGTAGTATAAACTGATCCTTTAAAGTGACACAATGAAAGGTGCAAAGTTGGAGACACCCCTTGAAGGCAAGATTGAATTAAAGAACATGTTAATGGCTCTTAACATTCTTTCTGCAGAAGTATCACTGTGGATTTCCAGCCTTCCCACATATCTAGGCTAAACTTAGTTTCCTAATCTCTCTAGAGCAGTTAAATCATCTTTTTTTTTCACTCCATGCCATTAGCACTCTTCTCTCTTCCACAGGGAAAAAGGCTATTCTAAGTTGCTGATCATTTGGAACTCTCAGAAAACTGATAAGTAGCAGTGACCTTAACACATGAATGATGCAGTATTGTTACTGAAATTGAAATTGCCTCCTCTCTAGGGACTTGCCATCACTTCAACATTTACTCCAGAAACACAAAGTACTCTGGGTCTCAAGTGACCTGGTGGGTGGCAGGCATCTTTCAGGTGTAAGCTGAATGCTTTGTGTTACAGCTACACCTTGGTGTGCTAAGCGCACTTACCTCATTACGATTTACCCTACCTTCAGCAAGTGAGCGTATTAACTATGGGGGAGGTGGGGCTTGAAAGGAGGGTGACAGGTGGTGTGTACATGCTCCAGGGCCAATAAAGGAGACAGTACTGCCCTACTTTACTACTGTCTGCCTTTTGGGATCAGCTTTCATGCCTCCTTTCATGGGTGTTCTATTTTAGAAAATTTATCCCATTTCTCCCACCCCATGGGCTATGCCTTGACCTGTCTTGCTAGTAGGCGGCTATTGCGCCCATTGTGCTCTCAGTAAAGGCAGGCTTGTGACAGCAATGTCTAGGTTGCTTTAGGTGAGGGGAGGCCAGATGTATTGTGAGTTATTGATTGTAAAACAGGCTCCTTTAGCAGGGTTTATGGCACTGGCCAGTCCTGAGAGTTTCAAATGTTTGTACTTGTAGTAGTCAGACAGATGATTCAGCATCTAGATTTAGTGCTAGGCATAGTGGGGCATCTAATCCCAGTTTGTGCCCCAGCTTTCATTGGGCCAAGTCAGTCATGTGGGATAGGGTCAGCCAGGAGTACTCCTATGCACAGATCAAGCTCGTTTTGGCCCTAGCCACTAGACAGTATCAACCCACTCTTCGTGCCAGATAGCAGTTGATTTGTGTCCTTTGTGTGACCGCGGTGGCTGGCACAAGATTTACCAACTTTATTCTACCATAGCTAGGTCAAGCTTTTACTTATTGTATTATTACTGTAAGTGGAATACTCAAGGCTGCGTATTACAAAAAACTGCCAGCAACCAACAGTGACAAACCGTGGAAGGATTGCATGATCCATTCTATTCAGCTGAAGCATCCAGAACTGTATATGTAGATATTTTGTTTAGATGTGGTTGCGAAAGGCACTTTCTTATGACAGGCTAATCAAATGTGTCACATAGTTAGCTTCTCTAAATGCATACATCATTTCACTTCATTTATTGAAGCTGATTGGTTCTCTGTGCACAGATTCAGTAGGAGAAATGAGAAAACAGACCTTTTACCAGTTGTGAAGTCCACTATGTCCCTTTGCCAATTGCAAAAAGAACTGACATCACTTCAGAGTAGCTGCAGATGCGTAAAGAGCTGCTCAGAGACTCGTGGACTCCAAGGAACTGAACCCTGAGGAACTGCTTCCTCACAGCTAAAGAAATGCCAAAAGAGTATACTTCTGTAAGGAGAAAAAACTCCCACACCAGCAAACCCAGTCATTCTGCAACCTTTGGACAACTCTTTTTGATCCATAAAGCCCACTTAAATAGCCTCCTTAACATTAAGGTCGGCTCTGTCCTGCCATTGCTTGTTACACATTAAGCAATGAATCAGTAAAATTTGCTAGTATCATCAATTCTCTGTCTTGCAACTTCAGTTTTCTTTAATGCTTCTGTACCAGAGAGAGCTACTTAAGCTCAATGGTCATACTGAGTGAGTAATTAGAGGAATAGGATTCACAACTAATACCATGTCCTTTTTTACCCTGCCTCTGTGCTGTACCCCAGGGGGTTTAAATCAGACCTTGGTCAAAAATCATCATAACGTAAAGAAAATGTGTGGTCTAATGTAGGAGTAGTAATTTTATCTTGTGGGGAAAGTTAATAGCAGTTTTAAATGAAATTATTTGTGATTTCTTTCCTAATAAACTCGTTTTTATTTTACAGTGTGAATAAGCAGGACTGCTAGGACTTTGAGCTTTCATGTTACATAACCGATGTTGTTTAATTTTCTTAAAAATAGAGCATAATGTAAATATTCTATAAAAAAATACTGGAGTATATTAGCCACCTGCCTTGTTGCCTTGGACACCAGGAATTTGGAAACTACAACTCCTGCTAAAGGTCAGACCACAGAATCACAGAATGATAGGGCTTGGAAGGGACCTTGAAAGACCATCCAGTCCAGTCCTCCTGCCAGAGCAGTATTCCCCAGATTCAGTTGCACAGGAACATGTCCAGGTGGGTTTTAAACGTCTCCAGACAAGGAGACTCCACAACCTCCTTGGGCAGCCTGTTCCAGGGCTCTGTCACCTTCACCGTCAAGAATGGCTGGATATGTTACAGTAGGGCTGTTTAGTCTGGAGAAGAGAAGAATGAGAGGAGATCTTAATGTCTAGAAATCACTGAATGTCAGGGATTGGAAGAGATGTCAGAAGATCATCCAGTCCAATCCCCCTGCTAGATCCAGATGCACAAGAACATGGCTGGACAGGTTTTAAACATCTCCAGAGAAAGAGACTCCACAACCTCCCTGGGCAGCCTGTTTCAGTGCACTGTTAGTGTTCCACTCCATCATCCTGTGGCTCTGCACTGGACTCACTCAAGCAGTTCTTTGTCCTTGTGGAACTGAGGGGCCCAGAACTGGATACAATACTCCAGATGGGGTGTCACCAGGCGACAGTAGAGGGGGAGGAGAACCTCCCTTCTAATCCACCCCAGTATGCCATTGGCCTTCTTGACCACAAAGGCGGAGATGCTAAATTCCTCCTATTTTTAATATTAGCTATCAAGTTGGAAATACATACACGTTACTTCTTTTACTCTCCCAAAACAAACAAAAAAACCTTTTCATATATCTTCCTGACCTCTGTTTTCTGAAGCAATGAAGAATACATAGAGACATTTTCATGCACATTCTGAAATACACTTGGACTCACAGGTCCGTTTACAGCATCTATCAGACTCCCTAAGTGCATAAATACCTGTGTGTAGGTATTACCAACAAGTAGATGTAATATATACTGAGCCCACTGAGTATTTTATTTTCATTCTCCAAGTTCTTACTTTAAAGAAATTCTGATTTCGGCTCTCACACTGTAAGTGGTTATGTTGTTTATCGAGTCTAACAAATATGAAATGATTTTAGGAGCAAGCAGAGATGTGCACTGTATCTCAGTGATACTGAGATCTTTTCAGAAAGGGCCCAATCCCCATCTGACTACAGCCTCCCTTCAGGGAGTTGTAGAGAGGCAGAAGGTCCCCCCGAGTCACCTCTTCTCCAAGCAAAATACCACCAGCTCCCTCAGCCTCTCCTCATCAGCCTTTCCCTTCAGTCCATGCCCCATCTTTGTTGCTCCTCTGGACCTCCAGCCTCTCAATCTCCTTCTTGAAGTGAAGGGCTGAGAACTGCCCCCAGTACTGGAGGGGAGGCCTCATCAGTGCCCGGTACAGGGGTAGAATTTACTTGTGGATGGGATGTCTGACAGGTCTTGGGATTCTGAAATACGAATGTCAGCAAGCTACTTAGTGAGTCTGCAAGTTTTCTTTTCTCTTAGTTTGGGGTTTAATTTAAATGCAAATACTTTACATGCACTGGCTTTAGTCTGATATCCACCATTACTTTACAATAACCAACTTTAAACAATGAAACAGTTAATATTTATTGCACGGTACTAACATAATTCTTTACTAGAAACAACTATGGTGTCTATCTATATATCTATATATCCTCTATATAGTTTGTCTCACAGCTCTACACAGCACTATGGTTTTTGTCACAAATGATTTTGTAGATACTGGTCAAGTTAGAGCCCCTCCTTGTAGAAAGTAGCATTCAAAAGGATTTCAAACTACAGAAATTTATAGGTGATGAGCATCTTCAAATTTCTATTTCTTTAAATATTAATTTCATGCTTTAAATTTAAATATTATTAGCCGCAGAGAAAGCAAAAATTGACTTCTACTGGATTTCAGGGAAGAGTACATCTTGAAGAACTGTTAATTAGACCTTGGGAGGGAGACAGCTTTGTCTGTTTTCAATATTACATTTTATCAAAGGCCATTTACATATATTGCTTTCACAATTAAATTATAAATGAAGTACAATTTTAACTGGAAAATTCTATCCAGAACTAACACCTGGCAATATTACTACTCTTGTGACAATGCCAGGAGTACAGAGGAGCTGTCTTGCTTTCTTTCTCTCAAGTTTTAAAGTCTTTACCCTATTGAGTTTGTCTTCGGGTAGTTAATTAGTTTTGTCAACTTCCTCAAATTGCTTACAACTTCTTTTTGTTTTTCATTTTAATTTTAAATCTTGCATCCTTCTGAGTGAAATGCTGTGAAATGGACACACTATGAGCTTCTCCTCTTAGGGCTTACCTTCCAGGCCCTTTACCATTCTAGTTGCTCTTCTCTGGTCTCTTTACAGCACCACAACATCCTTCCTAAACTGAGGTAATTTCACATAAATAATTTTCAGAAATAATCAATAGTTCCTGCTTTCATTTTTATTGCTAAATCATTATGAATTCTGGGGATTCAGAACCAGTACAGAAAGAATTGCTGACTGAAACTCTTAAGGACTTCTCAAGCCTTAGGAGCAATTTTGTCCAGTTGATTTTGGGTCTGTAGTGGCAAAACAAAACAGACTTTTCTCAATTCAGGCTGCTTTTGCAGGTGATACCAAGGTCTCTGGGTGATGCCCTGTCTTTATTGCACACTACCCTGGTGTTATCACATGTAAAGTGGCTGACAAGTACACAGACAGTCCATACTTTTCACTCACTCTCTTTGGTATTTCAGCATACCAGAAAGATTTCTCTCTGAAATAGGGGGGCTTTAAACTTATATAGTTTTGTTAACTTTCCTATCACAGCTAGGAAATCAGTCCTATCTTCACTAGTTGCAATTTAGTAACTGGCAGGTATTGAAGGGAGTGGAGCATCTCAGGAAAACTGACGCAGCGTGAAGTGCATTGTTGAGTAGTGAGGTGGATCGTGACTGGATGCAGAATAGAAGCCAGAGAGCAGTGGTCAATGGGACAGAGTCTAGTTGGAGGCTGTATATATTGGAGTCCCCCAAGGATTGCTATTAGGACCAGTCCTATTCAAACTATTCATTAATGACTTGGATGAGGGATTAGGGTGCACTGTCAGCAAGTTTGCTGATGACACAAAGCTGGGTGGTGTCACTGACACCCCAGCAGACTGTGTGGGCATTCAGCGAGACCTGGACAGGATAGAGAGCTGGGCAGAGCGAAATGTTATGAAGTACAACAGGGGTAAGTGTAGAGTCTTGCATCTCGGCAAGAACAACCCCAAGGATCAGTATAGGTTGGGAACTGACCTGTTGGATAGCAGTGTAGGAGAAAG
>VZRI01005110.1:125599-163764 GCA_013397515.1 Upupa epops | reverse complement strand
AGCATTGGAACAGGCTGCCCAGGGGGTTGTGGAGCCTCCTTCTCTGGAGACATTCAAGATCCCCCTGGATCTGTTCCTGTGTGACTTGGTCTAGGTGATCCGGCTGTGGCAGGGGGATTGGACTAGATGATCTTTCGAGGTCCCTTCTGACCCCTAATGATTCTATGATTCTGTGATCTCCTTGAGGAGGAGGGGTAACCACATTCATATTTATAAATATGGAAAAGGCAGGTGTCAGAAGGAAGGAGCCAGGCTCTTCTCAGTGACATACAATGATAGGACAAGGGACAATGGATGTTAATTGGAATATTGGAGAGTTTTCACATGAGAATAAACTTTTCACGGTGAGGGTGAGAGAGCACTGGAAGGGGCTGGTCATGCAGATTGTGGAGCCTCCTTCTCTGGAGACATTTAAAACCCATGCTCCTGTGCATCTGGGTCTAAGGGATCCTGCTCTGGCAGGGGGATTGGACTGGATGGTCTTTCAAGGTTCCTTCTAATCCCTAACATTCTGTGATTTCTCAAAATTAATAAGATCTCCGCTCATTCTTCTCCAGACTAAATGGTCCTACTGTAACATACAGAAAGCACCAAAAACAAAGGCCTACACACCAGCTTAAGAGCTGATGATTTCTAATGATTAAAACAAAGATGTATTTAATGACATGTCTTTTGCATGAACTATCTAAATTTGAGTTCTAAACTTTTCATTTCAGGCAGAAAACCACCATCTACTTCATTGAATTTAGTTTTAAAAACTTTTTAAAGCTTGGAGCCATCATAATCTTGGTATGGATTTTCTAGGGTAAATGCTGAATCCAAATCCACCCATTACTAGAGGACATCCATGAAGACAGAGCTCATGGGAAGGCAGGAATGGTTTCATTCCTAAAATAAACAGATATACTCCTTTTACAAGTATAAATTTGTGTGTATGTTTATATATGTATATTCATACACAGACTACGTTTACTTCATAATCCTGGATTAATTTCAGTTCTGTTTCTTGTAAATTACACTTAGAATGTTAATATTTTTATTGATTTCAACATCTCGGGTCCAAGAATAAACCCTCCCAGCTTCCTGGGAGTGCAAATGAGTGATGGTAAACTTTTGTTCAGAGCAGCCATGAGATGAAACAAATATCTGGCGGTTTTGATTACCCTCTTCTTTTTTTTTTTCAGGTTGAGAAGTGACACAACTGAAGCTGAAGACGCAAATGAAATACAAACCATCTTAAGCTGCTCTTCAGACTGATAATTATTTCTGATTGTATCCTGAGCCATGTGTGAGTATTCTGGTGAAGTTCGAAGGCTGCTGGCAACAGATGCCAAGGTAGTAGACTTAGTATTTAGTTCTGAGACTGCAAGACAATATATTACACAAGGACATGGAATCTACATTGTAAGGTAAAATTTGGTCAAGTTATGCAATATCTACAGAGAAAAACAGAATAAAAGCACAGGTATTTCAACTTTCTTGCTTCATGGTAAAATCTGCCTGTTAGCTGGCTGCTGACTAGAAAAGTGGAAACATCACCTCCATCTTGATTTGAAAAGTGAAAAAGGAAGAGCCTGGAAAATATAGGCCAGGCAGCCTGACCTCTGTGCCTGGCAAGATCATGGAGCAGATCCTCCTAAAGGCCCTGCTGAGGCATCTGGAAAATGAAAAGGTGATTGGTAACTGACAGGGCTTCATCAGAGGCAAGTCATACCTAACTTGGCCTTTTTAGATGAGTTACAGCACAAGTGGACAAGGGTAGAGCAACTGATGTCATCTGCCTGGACTTGTATAAAGCCTTTGACACTGTCCTGCATGGCATCCTGATCACCAAACTGGAAAAACATGGACTTCATGAAAGGACCACTGGCTGGGTAATGATTTGGCTGGATGGTTGCACTTAGAGAGCTGTGGTCAATGGCTCAGAGTTCAAATAGTGATCAGTGACCAGTGGTGTCCCTCAAGGGTCAGTGCTGGGACCAGTGCTGTTTAACATCTTTATTAGTGATAACACTGATGACACCAAGCTGTGTGGTGTGGTGGACATGCTGGAGGGAAATGATGCCCTCCAGAGGGACCTGGACAGGCTGGAGAGGTGGGCCGATGCCAACTTCATGAGATTCAACAAGGCCAAGTGCAAGGTCCTGCACCTGGGTCGAGGCAATCCCAGGCACAAATACAGGCTGGATAGGGAACAGATTGAGAGCAACCTTGAGGAGAAGGACTTGGGGATTTTGTTCGACAAAATCTCAACACGAGCCAACAATGTTTGCTTGCAGCCCAGAAAGCCAACCTCATCCTCGGCTGCATCAAGAGAATTGTGACCAAGTTATTGTTCCCTGTATTCTGCTCTTGTGAGAACCCATCTGCAGTACTGCATCCAGTTCTGGAGCCCCCAACACAGGAAGGATATCGAACTGTTGGAACATGTCCAGAGGAGGTCCATAAGGATGATTGGAGGACTAGATCATCTCTCCTATGGGGACAGGTTGACAGAATTGGAGCTGTTCAGCCTGGAGAAGAGGAGACTCTGGGGAGGTATTAGAGCAGGCTTCCAGTACCTGAAGAGGGCTACAGGAAAGCTGGGGAGGGGCTGTTTTCAAGGGCTTGGAGTGGTAAGATCAGGGGTAATGATTTCAAGCTGAAAGAGGAGAGGTTTAGCCTGGAAGTCAGGAGGATGTTTTTCATGATGAGGGTGGTGAGGCACTGTAACAGGTTGCGCAGGGAGGTTGTGGATGCCCCCTCTCTGGACGTGTTCAAGGCCAGATTGGATGGGGTCTTGAGCACCTTGTTCTAGTGGGGGTAGACCCTGCTCATGGCAGGGCAGTTGGAACTGGATGATCTTTGAGGTCCCTTCAAACATGAACCATTCTATGAACAATTTTTAAGTTGTGATTATCCTGTCTGGATATACACGTTACAGATGGTTTTGGATTGTGAACACAGAAGGGTTGCGCTCTGTGTCACACTTGATGTACTTGTTTAATCTGCAGCTTCACAGAACTAAAGTCAGTGAGACCTTTGCTACAAAATGCTTTTGCAGTGAATTTTCTTATAAAGGCTGCCCATACTACTTGATAAATCAGGAACATTTCATTGTAGTAATCACTTCTGAATTCTGAATATGAAGGATCTGAAAGGTTTTTTAGTATTTGTGATACCTCACACAGATGTTATAAACTTCAGTAATAGCCTGTATTTGAGATAGCAGTGCAGGTACCAAAGAACATGTTGTTTTCACATGGGATCAAAGTAATTTTGCAAAGACAGAGACAATTAAGAATACAGAAGAGGTATAAGGCTGCCAACGTGAGTTCACCTGGCTGGCATAATTTAGTTTGACTGGCCCAAATCAGTGCAATTTTATTTGCAGAACAAGCTGTCCATATGAATTCACTGACTTTTTAGATTCCAAATATGTCACATAGCCACACTTCACTGATACAACTGACCACACGGCAAAATCTTCCTGGCCATGAAGGTCAAGAGCAACTTATACCAAAGCACATCACTTCATCCCACAGGTGAAGAAGTGCTTTTTGTTTATAATAGCATTTTTAGGAAATTACATTTACTAGGATCAACTGTGAAAGAGAAGTTCTGCTGGTACTAGAACAGCATGGGAGGTGCAGTTCTTTCCACTCTGCTGTACTGTGAATACAGAATAGAATAAAGAGATAAAACACTGATAGCAGAACAAACAAGAAAATGATAATTCTTACATTAGATGTTTCTACTACACGTAGTCTTGCTTATTTCCCTTTCTACCCATCATTTCAATGAACTATGAATCTGAAAACAATGAACAAATATGAAGGTGTCCAGCAAGATTTCCACACAAAAGTGATTGTCACCAAAGTCAACAAAATTCTAAACTGGAGATTTATCCTTCTTCTACACAATGACTTCTGTCAGGGAATCAGAGAATAACGGTGGCAAATCTCCAATCCCTACAATACTATGATTGAGAGCAAGCGCTAGGTAAATCTGAAAGGCAACATTAAAATTAACCTCGATAACACTTCTTATCTGGAAGAATGGAACAAGCATGTCAAAGTAGAAGATTTATTCAAGGTTCTCTTTTTGGGGGGTGTGTCTTTCCTGCATTCAGAAAGCACCTTTTTATTTTCAAACAGCTACATATGTCCCAAACGTTAGTGAATGCAGATAATGATATGCATTGCCTCTAGCTGATCACTACAAAGCCACTGCTAGCTTCATTTGCATTACCAGCTACTCACTTATTCCATATGTCTGCATGATATCCATGAAAGCTTTTGAGGTCTTCATGTTTCTGTCAGAGGCTGTAAAGATTAGTTAAAGTGTTTTTTTCTTTCAGCACTAAAATATTTCCATATGCAAATTAATGGTTTATGCAAGTTCATAAAGCCAACTACAGAACCTTTGCTGCAAGAGGCAATAATGCCCTGCCTCTGGCTTGACATTCTTATCACTTCAGCATTAGCTTTTCCACCAATACTTTATAGCAAGAAGTATAAAATAAATTCCTGGTTTCACTTTCTTTTTGTTTGCAATTGTGTTGAAAGTCCTTAGAAACAACTTGAAGAGAACAACGTGATCAAAAGGGGGAAAAAACCCCCAACAAACTAATGAGTATCAGCAGCTAACCACGTCTTACCTCTAATTTATCACCATCCTAGCACTGTAACTCGAACACAGGTTGGCACCTGATCTTTAGGAAAACAATGGGAAAAACAGGTTTAAGAAACTAGTAGCATTATAGACAGGGCAGGGACAGGGGTTTTCAAGTGGGAAATGATAGTAGGTTATGATGATAGGGAGACTGCAAGGAACACACTCTGCTGCTTCAAATGGCAATAGGCAAACAGTGTCTGAAACTCCATCCAAATTTGTGGTCCAGAGTGTATGTGTGGATTAGGGAGCCAATTAACAAGTTTAGCTTCATAAAGTGTTTTTCTGCTCTTAATAGCAACCTTGAAAGCTGATTTGCAGACTCTGCCATGAGAAGAGGGCAGAGTGTCCATTCTGGATTTATTTCCTTTTGCACAGAGTAGGCAGATTCAAAACTCTTATGAAATTGAACACCCATAATGGATTTATCTTTTTTCTGCAGCAATTGGACTTTTAAATGCATTGTAATTTCACAGCCAACAATTTCTTTAAGTCTCTCCAGTCACTTCTTCAAGAAAGTGTGGCATTCACTAGGCAAGCTTTAGGTTTAGTCACAGAGTCACAGAACGTTAGGGATTGGAAAGAACCTTGAAAGATCTTCTAGTCCAATGTCCCCTACCAGAGCAAGGGGCAATGAACATGAAATCTCCCCCAACTGCTTATACAGTATTTAGTCTACTTCTTTATCCTATTTGGGTGGACTAGAACAGGCCCCATAACGATATCAGCTTTATCAGCCTTCCCTCTCATTCTTACAGATATGGACTCTACCCTACCATCTGTTTCATTCATTTGTAAGCATTTGGGCACCTCCCTAACACAGATGGCCACCCCACCTCCTCTTCTACCTTGCCTATCCCTTCTAAAGAATTGGTAGCCATTGGCTGTAGCACTCCAGTTGTAGGAGTCATCCCACCAGGTTTCTGTGATGACAGCTGTATCACACTCTTTCTGCTACACCGTGGCTCCAGCTCCTCAGGCTCATTCCCCACATCATTTGCACTGGTGTGCAAATGTTTCAGAGAGGGAGCTGAGCATGGTGTTTCAGCTTTGAGGAGTGAGTGGCCTTCTGATCCTCAAGAATACTGCCATACTCCCCCACAAGCATTGAGCAACCTAACGCAGGGGTTGTGCTTTTTTAAAATGAAAATAAACAACAAACAAACAAAAAACAAGTAACTACAAAACCCACCAACAAAAAACCTATCACACTCCATATTGCATCTTAGAAGAAAACCATGACAAACCATGAAGTGACACTTCAAACTTGGATGAAGAACAAACCATAAACATGATACATAAATAACACTGCTAAAACAGCTATCCCAAAATTAAAACAAAAAGATGTTTTTCTTCCCTGACAGGCAGCTACTATTTATTTAAATTCTCATTTTTTCATCTTTTTGAGCTTTGAAGATTCTTTAGAAATTTACCTTGCTGCAAGGAAACATGATTATGTTATTTATTTGTTAGAATTATGCTTTATTATTTGTAAGGATCAAATTGATATGAATCTGTGCTCAGCACCTACATTAGTAATGTAAAAGGACATCGTTCTCAAGTAACAGATACTGTACTTTTCTTACATTTGTACCTACATGCAAGTAATTATATCAGCAGCTAGGCAGAAGGACCTGGGAGGACTGGGTCACAACTGACTGAACAGGAGCCAGCAGGGTGTCCAAGTGGCCCAGAAGGCCAAGGGCATCCTGGCTTGTATCAGGAATAGTGTGGCCAGAAGGACTAGGGAAGTAATTTTCCCTTGCACTGGGCACTGGTGAGGTCTCCACTCAAGTAGTAGGGGCTGTTCTGGACCCCTCACTTCAAGAAAAAGATTGAGAAGTCCAGAGGAGTAACGAGGCTGGGGAAGGGATTGGAAACAAAGTTTGATGAGGAGAGGCTGAGGGAGCTGAGGCTGTTTTGCCTGGAGAAGAGGAGCTCGNATGTGGTGATGTTAGGTCCTAGGCTGGACTGGATGATCTCAAAGCAGATGTGTTTTCTAGCCTTAATAATTCTGTGATTCTATGAAAATCTCTTTGCTTATTTGAAATAAAAAAAAATAAATTCTAGTTTCCATCGGCCTTTTCCTCTAGTTTCCTCAATTATTTTGTACTAGACAAGGCCAAAGAGCATAGAAAAGTACTCTGAAACCCAGAACCATCTGATTCTGTTGAAAAGATCTTTGATGAAGATAAACTATAAATAGAAAGAAGTTAATTCTTTTTTTTTTTTTTTAACACACCACGGTTTTTAAGACATTTTCAGATTCTGCTTTTCTGGTAACACAAGCTGAAATTCACACTCAGTATAATCAAGTTTGATGGCATTTATTTTGGAGCAAACAGCTGAGTATAGTGATCTTAAGTTTTGAAAACTTCCTTCTCAGCAGAGAAGAATAACATTCCATAACACTTCTGATAATTAATCAATGTATTTAGCATAGCCTGGGTATTTAGCATAGCTAACTGGGTTTAACATTTAAAGGATGTTTATTTTGACCAGTGTAGTCTAATAAAATTCATTAACTATTTTGTAGTCACAAAGTAGAAACTTCAGTAAATAAACAAAAATGCAGAACACGCTTTTCCAGGATAAACCAGTATTTTCCTAGCTTCTATTACACTTTACAATCTCGAGCAACACTTGACTCCATTAAAAGTTCTTAAGAAGTTTAAGAATTTAAGAAAAAGGTGTAAAATACATGACATTTCTATAAGGAAGTCACTAGAGATGGGAAAAATGTATTTGAAAAATTACTTTCTTGTATGATATAAAAACACCTGGAAAGGTCTAGTCATAAAAGATTTTTAAAGAACAGAAATATTATGAAGGGAAAGTAAAACAAGATCAAAAATCAACTTTTCCACACAGAGCAAGAAATTGTTTCATTTTCAGGCTCCTCTTGAAGTTGCAAAACCAATTTTTCTCTACAAAAGCTTTTCTAAAAAATAAATCCAAGGTTTAGTCATAGTTCTGCAGGTATGAAAATGTGCCAGCAATTTAATCCATCTCATATTTAGAAACTCTCGAAGTTTGAGAGCACATTTAGTCACATCTCTGTTTAAATTTCTTAGTCTTAGTTATAATTTCTAAACATACTCTCAGTAAGTTCTATTTTTCCCTTGAAAGAAACATTTGCTGAAGAATAATGAACATGAATTATGCAAAGAAAATCTTTAAAGTAGTTCTTCTTGCATATTTTAACTATCTTAAAAAGTTGAGTTTGAAAGACATTGTCATCCAGAGAGATCTGTTTCTCCTTATAGTGAGAAAAATCATCCCAAAATTACAGCACAGAACACAGCAGTGAAGAGACTAGGCAAGGAAATCTTTGCCAAAGCCATTGTTACGATCTTTTGAGGCTAGAAACCACAACTATTCATCTTGAAGGAAGTAGAATTAGTTTTAATTTAGTATCTTGCCTCTACTTAAAAAAGAAAAGCTTAACATTACTTACATTACAAAACTTTTTGCATCTAATGTGTAAATTAGCATAGAAAACTGATTCAGCCATGGAGGATGAAATCTGCTGCCAGCATCAGGATTTCAGCTCCATCAAACTAAACAGCAGGTCCCTATAGGAGCGACTGGCAAGTCTAAACTTAGCTCTTCCTCAAGACTTCCTTTATGAAAGAGATAAACACACACATGAGCAAAGCTATGCCAACTCATTACCCTTTCAAGTGGTTCCATATAAATATCAAAAGAAACTTCTTCACAGTGAGGGTAACGGAGCATTGGAACAGGCTGCCCAGGGAGGTTGTGGAGTCTCTTTCTCTGGAGACATTCAAGACCTGCCTGGATCTGTTCCTGTGCGACTTGGTCTAGGTGGTCCTCCTGTGGCAGGAGGATTGGACTAGATGATCTTTCATCTAGGTCCCTTCTGTTGCCTAATGATTCTATGATTCCAAAGCAAATCATTCTTGCCATACCCACACCTAATGAATCCTCTACTAAATGCAGACATGAGCACTATTCCAGATGCTAGCTTTAGCTGATAAGCTAGTCCTTCTCCTAAACATATTTAGTTCAACTCAGCATCCAGAAATTCATCCCTAAATGGAAAAAAGTGAACCCTAACCATGCTTGATTTCAGTCCAGAGGTTACTGTACTTGCAGGACCTGATTAAAGGTGTAGGAAATGGTAGTACTTGTTCTGGAACCTGTCTTGCATCCAGATTCTGGCATTTCTGCACCCCAAAGAATTACTGAACTTGCATGCTTGGGCTGCACTCCTAACTGTTGCCCACCCATTTGGTGGATTACTCTTGACTTACTCTGTTTATGAGGTCATTTGTTTTTACGTCTCTCTCTTTTTAGCACCAAGCACTGAATTACCACTTGCAAAGTCAAACTCAGTTAATATCCTACAAACACTGCAACTTATTTTAGACTTGGTTGTCACCTGGACCAACACTGAAAGTTAACAAAATTCTAGTAACCTTCACCAGAAGCAGCCCTAGAATGTTACCCAAGTCTAGTGTTATGTGAATCATTGTTCCTCTCTAGTTCAATAGACAGCTTCCTGGGCTGGAGTGCCTGGCTGACTACAGCCTCCATGACACAGATAATCTGTGAGACCTTTGAGAGGTTGATGAAACCCACACCTGGAAAGACATACATTTGTGTGAGCATCAAAGAACCCACGTCAGTGGGAAAGAAAGGAAGATCCTGCTAGTTTCTCCCATTCTCTTATATTCCTACACTTCATGGCCACTACATAGTGGATCAGTCTGTCTCAATATCCCAAATACTTCGCACTTCATAAAATAATGACCTATCAGGTTTTTGAGGTTTTTGGGTTTGGTTTTTTTTATTGTATTTATTTTTCAATAGCAATGACAAAAAACCCACACAAAGAAGTTCTCCTTATATAATGTTCTTTCAGTCTATAGGCTGTGCTAGCTAGAAGAGTGCTTTTTACAGCTGCCATTGTAGCACCCAGAAAAACAACACCTATGTCCCAGAAGAACTGTAAGTAAATTGGATATTTTCCATTCTATTTGAGAGGCACTTGCTGGTTTTGTGCCTGCTGAGGTTCTTCAGACTACAAATTATGATGACTTTGCACATTTATAAAGTAAGTTAACCCAGAACCTTGGATTTTATATTTATGGTCTACAGTCATAAACAGGCTGAGAAAACTGACTCAATTTAAGTTTACTTATCAAGACCTTTTTATCTTCAGCACCATGGTCCTCAAAGTAAGCATACCATACAGAAATTGCAGTCCTCAAGAGAAAGCATCAGAATAGGATAGTGTAACACAGTGATGGGCTGATCTCAACAAAATATAGGAGAGGGAGAAGTGGAATTACCTGAGGGTAACCTGGAAGCACTGGTCAGCATGATGTCCAGGCAGTCCAGAAGGCCAAGGGCATCCTGGCTTGTATCAGGAATAGTGTGGCCAGCAGAACTAGGGATGTAATTCTCCACTTGCACTGGGCACAGGAGAGGCCTCCCCTCGAATGCTGGGGGCAGTTCATGACCCCTTCCTTCAAGAAAGAGTATGAGGGGCTGAAGTGGGTCCAGAGGAGCAATGAGGCTGATGAGTAGAGTTTGAGGGAGCTGTGAGTATTTAACCTGGAGAAGAGTAGACTCAGAGTGGACTTTCTTCCTCTCTACAAATCCCTGAAGCGAGGTTGCAGACTGGGTTGGGCTCTTCTCCCAGGCAACTAGGGACAGGGCGAAAGGGCAGGGCCTGAAACTGCCAGGGGAGGGTTAGGAACCCCTTCCTCATGGAAAGGATGATCAGACCCTGGAATGGACTGCCCAGGGCAGCGGTGGAGCCCTCATCCCTGGAGGTGTTGAGGGACAGACCGGCTGCGGCCCTTAGTACCCTGGTCTGGCTGATGTGGTGATGTTAGGTCCTTGGCTAGGTTGGATGAGCTTTTCCAGCCTCAGTAATTCTGTGATTCTGTAACCTAAACTAACCTACGCCTAATTATCATGGTAAAAATAACACCGTTAGGAGCAGACCCCTTGAAGGTTAATGTCAAACCACCTCTGTACAACAAACCAGCCACTAATTGGAGCATGTGCAGCAGGACATGAATTAGATAACAGAAAGATGAACAAGGATTGTGTAGCTTTTCTTGTTTTGAGCTGTCAAAGATCCCATCACTCCTCTGAGTGGCCTGGTACTCCTTTCTGTACAGAACCCCCTTAAAAGTTAGAAGGTAGATCTTATCTCGCTAGGCTTACCGAATCCTGTGCAGTTGCCACAAGCCTAAACTCTGACTGAGGGACAAGAGCATCAAACCTTGGGACTGACACAAGTCTCACAATTTGTAATGTTTAATGTGTACAAAAATTCCAGCTAATAATAATAATCATCCTCTTACCACATAAGACCTACCTGTCAGCACCGTGTGTCACTCTCTACACATGCTGTTATTCCTAAATATTTTGAAGTCGGTAATTTCAAAGGAAAAGAAAGAAGACAGCTTACCTCTCCTGAACGAGGCGTACTGATTTCTAGCTAGCAGCAAAAGAACTTCTAAAAAATTGTTACAGAGTGGAGGTGAAACCAACCAGACCTATATCACATCCTGCCTGCAACCCACTAAATCAGTAGTCTGATAAAAGCATCTTCTCTCACTCTCACCTTCCATGCTCTGTTACATGTGAGGAGTACCATCAGCAGTGACCCCAGGAGAACAAGGAAGGATAATGTAATTCAGCACCTCATTAACAGCAGCAGATTGTTGAGTAAGAGTTCCTTTAGTCCACAATTCAACTACAGTTCATTCAATAAGAATATTCACCTATCTGCATTAAACTGGCATTCCTGGAAACAGAAATCCTGATAAAGGTTCACAGAATCATGGAATGTCAGGGGTTGGAAGGGACTCTAGGGATCATATAGTCAACCCCCCTGTCAGAGCACGATCCCCTGGATCACACAGGGCCATGTCCAGTTGGGGTTTTAATGTCTCCAGATCAGGAGAATCCACAACCTCTCTGAGCAGCCTGTTCCAGGCCTCTGTCTGTGTTAGGTGAGTGTTTTCTGACTGGTTTGACAGTCTCTTCTGACTGCCAGCACTAGCCCCCAGCAGCATCTCAGAGCCCAGCCTGATCCCACTGGTACCCTGGTGATTGAAATGGAACCACAATGTTGGTGGCAACAGGAGCTCAGCAACCCAGGCATGAGGTCAGGGACCTGCTGCAGTCCTCACAGCCATTGCTACCTACCTGGGCTACTGAGGACAAACTTCCAGCACATCAACTACAGCTCCATTTTCCTTACATCTCTCTCTGAGAAGGAAAATATTTTGTCAAGCGCCAGTGACCTAGAAGGCAGCAAAAGGGTCAATGGACAACATATTTTCCAGAAATCTAGAAACAACTTGAAGGCTGAAAAGAGATGCATAAGATTTCACAAGATGGAATGAATAAATATTCTCCTGCCAATGTACAAGCGTTTCCAACATACGAAAAAAAAGAAAGAAAGGAAAAAAAAAGCAGTACTAAATAATTTCAGTGTTTCACAGCAACAGTACTTCCTTTTCCACATATACCTGTGTAGGATGGGCCTTTTATATTACCATCACTAACTTTTGGCATCTTACCACTTGCAGTTTTCCTCCACTTTATTAAAACTGTAAGGAGGTGGTTTTACTTGAGAGAAGCAGATCCTACAGGTCAAATCTTAGTCATGTCATAAGCATAAAAACTTTGTTCTTAGAAGGTCATTTACTTAGAAGGCAAAAGGACTCTCCTTTGCTAATGAGAAATAAACCAAACCAAAAAATCTAAAACTTTTACTTAGTGTCCTGCTAGTTTTGCAGATAGTTTTTATCAAATGTGCCAGTCACCATAAAAGCTGAGAAAACAGCAGAAGTGCAGAATGGTCAACTGCTATAGATTACTATTTCCATAGATTCACAATGGCTGGAAAGGACCTCTAGGATCAACAAGTCCAGCCTTCATCCCCACGTCTCCCTAAGCCCTCAATCGTGGCCTCAAGTGATCTAGATACTTGCTCTTAAACACCTCCAGGAATGGTGACTCCACCACCTCCCTGGTCAGCTTGTTCCAGTGCCCAATTACTCTCTCAGTAAAGAATTTCTTTGTATACATATCACAATGGTCAGAAGCTTAATTAGAGGGAAAAAAATCCCCATATAGATGTAGTCATAAACTATTTCTAAGCTTTTCTTAAGATGCTCAGATTGAGGAGATGTGTGTGACTTTTTTCGTGCTATTTTTTCTCTCTATCCAGCTTTCATTGCTAACAGAGTGCACTTCATCTGTGACATTCAGCTGTCATTAGCAACCAGTCGTAGTATTTTCTTTTAGCATAACTAATAATTACTAGTTGTACTAAGCAGATACAAAGCATGCTGTAGAATTCATTCAGACTGGAACATTAGTTCAGGTCTACTGTGGAACAAGGACATTTCATTTCTTCCGCAAACATACATCTAAATATCAAAGTATCTGTATGATGCCCTGAAATAAAAGGATATTGCTAACACAGATGCTGATTTTTAATGTATGAATTCACTGACCTTGTTGAAACTCATCAAAACCAGAAGGGTGTGTATTGAAGGACCGAGAGTATTTGGCTTGGAAAAACATTCTTAAGTTCTAGATAAGTGAAAGAAATCATGATTCCTGGTAATATTTAGAAAGCACAATACACAGCCTGAAAAATAGATGACCCTAATAATTATTAGAAAATAAAATACAACTTATTGCAATATTGTTCCTATTTTGACAATCTCAGTAACAGATTACCTTCAATACTGTAACTTGAACTACATTTATTGAGAATCACCACTGTTAAACTGCTATATCACCCTGAAAGCTATATCTGTACAATAGTGCAGACACAAGGAAAATTCCAGTTTCAGTCACTCCAGCTTGAAATATTTTACATTAACAACTCCAATATACTTAAAGCAAATCATTTTAACACATGCCATTTCTTCACATAAATATGGGAAGCTACAATAACCAAACTCACATCTCTAGACCTAGTTTTAAAAGTATCAAATTTGGAATAAATTATCTGCCAATATTAGCCATTGCTCGGCTGCTTCCAAAGATCTGGGGTTCAAGTCCTTGTTACATTATGGAAATGCCCCACGCAAAGCAAATTTTACAGGTACTGGACTTCCTGTTACATGAAAGAAAAATGGCAGTGTTAAAACTCAGATTATTTGTAAATAAATAGAATTATTCCAGGTGCTAGAAAAAGATTCTGGAGCAAGTATGAGAAATCAGTCAGAGCAGAGAGCTTGTTGTCAGGCTGATTTGCTACAGGTCAGTATGGATGAACAGCCATTAAACACGTTTTGTTCATTCTCCATCTACTGTGTACCTCTGAGAACACATTGGACATATTGGAAATATTAAAATGACCATTTTTCAGACATATTCAAAAGAAAAAGAACATGACAATCCCACCAAGAACAGACAAAGAATTCCTTTGTTTAAAAGAGTCAAGAATTAAAGAAAGCCTCCAGGTTAGGGCTGAGACACATTAACAAGCTATTCAAGAAGGGTGAAAAAGAAACCTTGCTTTGCATAGTCTGTTCTTAATATGATCTGTTTGGAGGTTTTATTATCAAAGGACTGTTTAAAGAGCTTGGAAGAATGGAACAATCTGCTTTGAAAACATTTGCAAATGGAGTAATTTTACACAGAATGAAATACAAAGCATAAAGGTTCATTGGTACTGATACCACCCTGCAAAAAACACTTATAAAACATTACCAAAATTTCCAAAGACTTCAGACAGAGGAAAGAATGGAAACAATCGTGAAAGCTCTCTCATCATTGTGCTCTCTCACTCTATCCCACACAATCCCAGATAACAACTGTGTCCTGGTCTCTTAAACAAAACCATGCAACAATCGCTGTAAACCAGAAAGTAGTTTTATTCATAGACCGTAATAACACAGAATCACAGAATCATAGAATCATTCTGGTTGGAAAATATTCCATCAAGCCCAACCTCTAGTCCTACTCTACCAAGCTCACCACTAGACCACACTACATCTAAATGGCCTTTAAACACCTCCAGAAATGGTGACTCAATCACCTCCCAGGGCAACCTGTTCCTATGCGTTATTACTCTGTCAGTGAAGATTGTTATCCTAAAGTCCAGCCTACACCTTCCCTAGTGAAGTCTGAAGTCATACCATTGTGTTCCACCATTATCAGGTTCTGCATTTTGGTTATAACAACCCCAGGCAGAACTATAGGCTGGGAATGGAGTTCTTAGAGAGTATTCAGGTAGAAAGAGACTTGGGGGTACTAGTGGACAGCAAACTTAGCATGCGTCAGCAATGTGCCCAGGAGGCCAAGAGGGCTGATGGCATCCTGGCCTGTATCAAGAATGGTGTGGCCAGCAGGGAGAGGGAGGTTAACCTCCCCCTGTATTTGGCACTGGTTAGACTGCACCTAGAGTATTGTGTTCAGTTCTGGGTCCCTCAGTTTAGGACGGATGTCAAGGTGCTGGAATGAGTCCAGAGAAGAGCAATTAGAATGGTAAAGGGCCTGGAAGATAAGCCCTATGAGAAGAGGCTGATGGAGCTGGGACTGTTTAGCCTGGAAAAGAGGAGGCTCAGGGATGACCTTATCGCTGTCTATATCTAAAAGGTGGTTATAGTCAGGGGGGGGTCGGTCTTTTCTCCCTGGACACTGGAGACAGGACAAGGGGTCACAGTCTTAAGCTCCATCGGGGGAGGTTTAGACTTGACATTAGGAAAAGGTTTTTCACTGAAAGAGTGATCTGGTTTTGGAATGGGCTGTCCACAGAGGTGGTTGAGTCACCTCTCTGGAGGTGTTCAAGGTTAGTCTGGATGAAGTGCTGAGTGGCATGATCTAGATGTTAGACATTAGGTTTACTTGGTTTATTTGGATTTAGGTTGAACTGGATGATCTTTAAGGTCTTTTCCAAACTTATCATTACCGTGATACTGTAATGACCTGTGAGAAGAGACCAGCACCTACCTCTTGCTACAGTGTAATTTCAGGTAGTTGCAGAGCATGATGAGGTCTCCCCTCAGCCTCCTTTTTCTTAGGCTAAACATCCCCACCTCACTCAGCAGCTTCTCATCAGATTTGTGGTCTAGGCCCTTCAGCAGTTTCACTGCTTTTCTCTGCACCACTCCAGCACCTCAATGTCTGTCTTGTATTGAGGTGCCCAAAACTGACCCCAGTACTCAAGGTGCAGCCTCACAAGTGCCTAGTGCAGGGGGGCATCACTTCCCAACTGCTGGCCACGCTATTCTTGATACAAGCCAGGATGCCATACATTAAATTGCCCCTTTTTCCCCCCTCCCATTAATTCTATTTCTATGACCTCTGTTGACAAAGTCATCCTATTTCAGTGAAGTGATATGGGTCTCATGACAAACATGTTTCCTGCTCTGCATTTTTCTGTTCCAGTATGATAAATTAAAGCAAACAACATGAAATACACTAGAGCCTACAAAAGAAAGGCATCAACTTCCTCTTAACTTCTAGCCAGATATATTGGTGTTTGCCTGCTTCAAATTAAGTTGACTTGTAGAAGTTCAGATTAGCATAGATGGAAAGCAGCCAAGAAACTTCCACTGTAAATATAAAGGATATTTTTTCATGCCTTGCTATAAAGTCTTCTTTCTTCTTTTTCTGATTGAGTCAAATATCATCTTTAAAAATTTGGGAACAATAGGAAAACTAGTGAGAGAAAGGAGTTGAGACATCTATTGAGTGTCATTTATTTCTAACACTTAGAGGAGTAGAAACTCCTACAAATAGGTTGCTAATTCCTCATTTCAATTTTTTTTGTGAAAAATTACTTCTACATGAAGGCTGCTGCACATTTTCCCCAGTGTGAACTGCAGATTTACAGGAGAAAGCTGGCTCATGTTCATAACTCCAACATATGCAGGTACAATAGCATATGTGTATGTGACAACAGTCAGATGTAATCTGAAACTCAAAGAGAAGGTTCCCAGTTGAATATAAGCATTGTATTTAATGTAAATAGAAACTTGCAATCAAGCAAGAAGTAAGGAGATATTAAGTTGAACAACACATGAGAGGAGCCCTTCTCTCTACAGCTACCTAAAAGCAGGTTGTAGTGAGACTGATGCTGGTCTCTTTTCTCGTGATAGGATGAGAAGTAATGGCCTCAAGTTGCATCAAGGGAGGTTTAGACTTATCTTAGGAAGAATTGCTTTACTGAGACAGTGGTTGGGCACTGGAACAGGCTGCCCAGGGGGGTGGCGGAATTGCCATCCCTGGAGGTGTTTAAGAGATGCCTTCAGCCTGATTTCACAAATCTAAACTAGAAACCTGCTACAGAGTAAAAATATTGCACACGACAGTAAATATGGACTAGACAGACTTACAGGTGTCACTAAACACATCAGGAACTGAGGATCACTGACACATAGGGAAAAATGAAGAACATATCTGGCTATTGACCTTCCCCAAGTTGTTTGCTAAACACATGCCATCTACCAGTGCAGGATAATCAATAGCAGCGAATACATTTAATGATCTACCAACAAGATGTTTGATTCATTAAAACACAATAAGCTTCAATTTATGCTTTTGGAGACCAAACAGATACTATTGGAAATTTCTTTGTATTTGCATTTTTACTATAGGTTTTATTATTTTGATATTTGCCATTAGAGAGGTTTCATTCTGTTCCAGGTCATGAACAGATGGAAAAGGTTTAATGGAAAATATTTTCACTAGGAAAAAAATGCTTCTAAAAGACTAAAAGTTCTGAACCAAAAGATGCTCAGCTTGTACAGGAAGTCCAAGGTAGATTCATAGCTCTAGCTCCCACACACATTAATAAGTGTGTGGCTTCTCTAGGTTTAGAGAGGTGATTCTCTCCCTCTACTCTGCCCTGATGAGGCCACATGAGTCAATAGAGACAGGAAACTACTGGAGAGAATCCAGAGGAGGGCAGTGAAGATGACTGGGTACTTCAAGAATTTCTCTTTTGAGGAAAAGCTGAGAGAGGTGGGACTTCTGAGCCTTGAAAAAAGTAAGAGGAGACCTATTCACTCCTATAACTCTCTGCAGGATGGTTGTAGGTAGGATGGTGCCAGACAGTTTTTGTGATAGGATAAAGGTCTTTTCCTCTCATCACTCATTTTCTTTGTACAACATTTTTGTTGCTTTATTTTTTATACTTTAAGAACGTGGCAGGACACAGTAATAAGGTCAGCAATTAAGATGTTACTTAAGATGGTCAGAGACATGTTACAATTCTCTATGATAGTTTGCTTTTAGAGGTTGCATTGTAGCAGGGAGTATTACAATGGAAATAATTTAAAGAAACCAACTAACAGATAAAACACAACCCAATCGCATTCTGTGTTGCAATAAGCAACAAGACTTCAAGGCACAAGTACAATGCAATACACAAAGAAAATCTGACTACTGACAGATGATTATTTGTCTTACAGATGTTATTATGTTGCTGAAAATCTGATATTGTAGAAATACTAGAAGATACTACTTACATTCAATAAACCAGCTGCAAATTAAAGTAGACTATGATGGCTATGTAATCACTGAAGATGGCACCATCACAGAATCACAGACATCACTGAATAATTAGGACTAGAAAAGACCTCTGAGATCATCCAGCCCAGCCTAGGATCCAACATCACTTCAGCTAGACTAGGGCACTAAGGGCCATATACAGTCTGTTCTTAAACACCTTCAGGGATGGGGAATACACCATTGTCCTGGGCAGTCCATTCCAGTGTCTGAACACCCCTTGAATGAGGAAAGGCTTCTTCACATCCAGACTAACCCTGCCATAGTAGCTTCAGGCCCTGCCATCTCATCCTGGTGTTGGTTGACTGGGAGAAGAGCCCGACCCCCACCTGAATGCATGCTCCCTTCAAGGAGCTGTAGAGAAGGTGAAGGCTCCCTCTGAGCCTCCTGTTCTCCAGGCTAAACCACCCCAGCTCCCCCAGCCTCTTGGCACTGGACATTCCCTACAGATCCTTCACCATGACGGCACATGGTCCCACATGCACTGAAAGTAGAAATTTCTACACATCTACAGTGGAAAGCATCAATCAACTGGAATAATTCCCATGGTTTTTCAATTACTTAACCAACTTCTTTTGAAGCTAAAGTAAATTGTTAATTCAGTCTCTGAAGTTTCTTGAGAACTATCAGAACAAATCTTGGCTCTTTCCAGTAATAACAAAACACTAGAAAGACTAATTAGAAAAATGTTTATTAAAAAAAATATAGAGGCATATCAGTTGAGGTTGGGAATAAAAATTATAGAAAGCTGAGAAGCAAGTAAATACAACATTCATAGGCTGGTCTTTATGATCTCTGAAGTCTTTTCCAGCCTCAATAATTCTGTGAACACTAGAAAGGAAACAGCAATTGCAGATGCACTGAAAAATTATACTAAGCCTCAGTATTTCAGACTACTGATCAGTAATACACCTTCACTATCAACTCAACAGTGACATATGTCACTCAACTCTAATAACAAAGAGAGATGTCAGTCGCATCGGCAATGCCAACAGCTACAGTGATGAAGAACTGTAGATCACTCTGTTTCCCAGCGTGATGACAGAGCTGGCAGATGAGCTTGCTAAACTGCTCTCCATAATTTATCACAAGTCGTGGATCACAGGTGAGGACCTGGATGATTAAAAGTTGGCAAATGTGACCCCTATACACAAGAAGGGTCAGAAGGATGATCCAGGTAACTATAGACCTGTTAGCCTCACCTCAGTTCTGGGCAAAGTTATGGAACCATTAGTGCTGAGTGCTATCATGCAGCAACTGTTTGATGGCCAGGAGATTAAGCCCAGTCAACATGGGTTTAGGTGAGCTAGGTCTTGCCTGACTAACTTGACCTTCTTTTATGATCAAGTAACTCAACTGGTTGATGAGAGGAAGGCTGTGGATGTAGTGTACCTTGATTTCAGTAAAGCATTCGACACGGTCTCCCATGATATACTCCTGGCTAAGATGGCAGCAAGAAGCTTTGACAGGACTATACTGTGCTGGGTCAGGAACTGATTTTGATAAAAGTTTGAAAGCATCTATTTTCTTACACATACAGATAGGACTTAGACAACCAATCGTGAATAGAAGGTTCAAAATGATTCCAACTCAATAAATGACAATGGAAGTGCTGCCAGCTGTCTTGGCACAAGACTGATAGTTAAATTTATTGATAGAGGCTTTAAGAGTTTTAAACATCTCTTCCTCATGTGGTATAAACTCAGTGGAATAAAGAAAAATAACACAAAGTTCACATTATACAAACAGCATAAAAGAGAAGAGAAAAGTATTTCCCAAAGCTTCTAGGGAGATTCTGATACAGGAGTAATCCCATGTTCAAGTAGTAGAAATGCACCTAAGCAATCCGGACACTAATGTTCCAGATAACCATATCAAAACAAATCAGCAGTGTAACTGTTCATCACACCAGAATGGCACCAGGTCAGAGCCTCAGCAGCACAGCTAAAGAAGATAAACAAGATGGTCATTCTGTTCTGTAAGTGCACCTGAAACCTCACTGATGGCCTACGTTCTTGGCATTTTTAATAGACACAAACGAAGCAAGTTTTTTCCTATCGAATCTTTGCAACATAAATTTCAAAATAAACACTGTTAGATTTTTCCTCATCATCTTTTTTCAGGAACTGGCACGATTATGTTAAGCTCTGGAGCCCCCCAACACAAGAAGGAGCGGGTTGTTGGAGCTGGTCCAGAAGAGCTCATGAAAATGATCTAAGGGCTGGAGCACCTGTCTGATGAAGACAGTCTGAGGGAGCTAGAGTTGTTCAGTCTGGAGAAGAGAAGACTCCAGGGGAGTCTTCCAGTACCTGAAGGGTGTTACAGGAAAGCTTGGGAGGGACTTTTACAAGAGTAGGGGGTGAGAGGACACGGGGTAATAGTCTTAAACTGAAAGAGGAGACATTGAGGTTGAATATTAGAAAGAAGTTCTTTAGTGTGAGGGTAGCAAGACACTGAAACAGGTTGCCCAGAGAAGTTGTGGAAGCTCTATTCCTGGAAGTGTTCAAGGCCAGGTTGGATCGGGTTCTGAGCAACCTGGTCTAGTGGGAGATGTCCCTGTCCACGCAGGGGGAGTTGGAACTCTATGATCTTTTAAGTTCCATTCCAACTCTAACCTTTCCGGGGTTCTATGAATTACAGCTGTTTTTCATTTACTTTATATAAGCAAGGAAAATACAAGAACAAGAGTGTTTATATTAACATGAAAAGCAACAAAACATTCAAGCAAGTAAGTGGTTTTAAGAACCTGAATACACATTGGTTGCTAAGACCTGGAAAAGCCAAATCTCCAGAGGATAATAGTGTTAGGAAATGCAATTGTTTACTGAACTGTATTTGTTCAGGGTATGAAAATATTTGAACAAACAGGACTACAACAGAACACGTCTACTGAAAAACACAGACAGAGCTTTTCTTAACTCAAACTCTTCAGAAGCAAAGGTTACAAACCCAGCAACTCTCACCCTGACTGAACAGCTACAAATGCAATAGATCTGGCAGAAGGGATGCTAACATTTACAGAAAGTCAGGAGAGTGGACTGCTTTGTTTCTTATTTTTTCTTAGCTTCCCTCAGTTCAGCAGTGGGTCAACTCACTTTTCATTGCTCTATGAGCAATATACAAATTAAAAAAATTAACTCACACAGACCGTGAGCTGCTTGTAGTCATACCTCTAACATGTTACTTCTGCACGTAATTAAGCTAGCTCTTTAATCACATTCATTAAAAAAACCCCACAGTTTTAAAAGCAGCAGTACTATTATTTTGATTGCACTCAAAAAAAACCCCCAACAATTTACTGGGAATGTTATATGGGAACTGTTTGTTCTCCACTTACCCCTAACAATAAAAGACTTGAACTGGACTGAGGAAATGTATTGCAGTTCTGCACTAAAGCCTAGAACACTGTTAACACATGTGCATGTGCACACGTGTGTGCAGACACACATCTATTTAATGGAAGATGTTTTCATATAATGAGACACCACACAATTCTCTTAGTACAACTGAAGACTAACAAATGAAATCTTGCTAGAACTGGAAACCACACTTGCACAGGTAAAGAGTTATGCACTCTTCTCATGACTGAGTTCGTTTGAATCATTACTAACTCACTAGCATTCATTGCATTAAAGAAAGAAGGTTAGTTAATGCCTCTTACTTATACTCCTTTAGTTGCCAGATGCAATGAGTACACTACACAAATATTTAGACCAAGACTGTTGCATTAGGATAGACACAGCCTCAGGCACTGCTACTCATTATGTTGATCTAAGTCATAGGGTACTTTAATGATGGCTTGGAAAAACCATCTTGTTTGAAGTGAACAACCTGAGGTTATATTTAACAGGATTCCTTCTAGTGCACTTGGTATTGGGCAATGGAGACTTTCACAAGAGGAAACATAACAACAGGAACAAGAGGAGACTAAAACAGCCTAGTTCTTAACTAGGAAAAGCATGTTATCACTTTTAAACACATCAGGTGCTTAGGAGGGTCAGTTTCGTATCTTAGCAACACAGGATTGTTGCATATGTCTGTATCTTCCAGGATTCACCTTTAGACATGACATGGGATCCAGACATTTTTTAGGAAGTCCGCTTACACATACCAAGCTACATTGCTAGCACAGAATACAGCTACACCTGTAAGACAGGAAGACAAAAAACACATTCTGCCCACAGACACATTGATTTCCAGTAAATCACTTAATATATCAAACACACTTCTTATTTTTGTATAAATTTTCTTCTTCCATTCACACTACTACCATGTTTCCTCCCCTGCTAGCTGTATCCCACCTTCTCTAAGTGTCTCTGATATTAAGAATTTCTCAAGCCCTTTTAAAAGGAAAGCATTTCAGACTGACCATGGTTTTCTTTGAAAGGATTTCCCAATCTGACTACTGTTTAATATAACACATTAAATTCAAATCATACTAGCATTAAAATACATAAAAACTGATGCTAGATTTAAAGATGGTTGCAAAAACAGTATTGGCAGTATTCCTAATGCAAGTCACCTTATGCAAGGTGTCTGTTATCATTAACAAGCATATTATAATTAAGCTTGCTTGGACTGTCTCACTCATCTCAACATTCAGGATGTCTGTTGCCTGTTCTTTTCCATTCTTTTAGTGTCCTACTTTCTCATTTTGGACATTTGGCTCAGTGCAAAGTAAACATGGTATTTTGTTATGCATTTTTGCATGCATACATGAAAATATGCCCATTCAAGCAAGGAGAAAGGTCATACAGGAGTGATTATCCAGACAGAACACACACAAAGTTATATTTAAAGTACTCCAAAATAAGAATCTAGTCTGTACATTAACTTCTCCAGCATTACTGTGGGGAATTCCACCTAGCAATTTTTAAAATGATGGTTCAGGCCAATTTGCTTTGAAATTTAATGAAAGCAAACAAAAAGCACGCACAAATTACCTGCTTCATGAATCTGTTCTTCCATTCATAAGGATGATCAAGGTTTTCATTTATGTTGAGAGATTACATGAGGGCTGTGAAAGACAATAATCCCTTAGATTTCCTACTGCACTTAGGAGAATGCAGTACTCAAGATTACAGTTTTTCCTACAATGAAATAGAATTAGCATGCTTCTGTAACCATGGCAAGCACCAAGCCTACAGCTTCCCCCCCTCCTCCCTGCAATTAAGACAAATCTGTTTATCTACCTTTGCACATACAATATGAATTTATTGTGGTTACATATACAATTTACATTAATATTTCCAGATTAGGTCAGCATGATGCCTCACCTAGAGTCCAAGTATGTTGCCCAAGGAATTTGCATTGGATTTCTTTGCCTAATAAAGTGCTAAGAATTCCATCCTTTCAGAAACACTTTAAAAGATGTGATCATACAACACCATCTCCAGAGATAGAGTCAACAAACAACTGCAAAAGCTCTGCTTTTCTAAAGGACACCTCTATGAGTATGGACCTTGCATCTGGAAACGCAGGGCAATTCATAAACTTTCCAATGAGTTCCCATATCTGAATGCCCCAGCTGTAAAAAAACAACACCTCTTCTTCTTTCTTCAAGTTCTAAAAAATCCCCTGTAGTTTTCACAATAATAGCACATGGCATTATGTAGCAAAACTCAGGACACAGGCAGCTTGACTGACAGAAAGCACAGAAACCTGAATTAAAACAGAGGCAATGGCTACTGGTATATGGGTTACATTCAGAACAGCAAATGGTTTCATCCCTTTTAATAGAACAAAGCTCTCCATGCCATAGCAATACAAGCATTTAATTATTCCTTGACATGAAAATAATTCAAAAGATCTACTAATCTGCAGTTAAGAAGCTAATTTAAGCTTTTAAGATAACACTTTCTGTGTTGTATCCATTTACATACTAGAGCCCTCTTTTTCTTTCCAGTGATCCACACTGCTCCAGCATCTAGATGAAAAACTTATTAGAAATTACTTTTCTGTAAATTATTCTTGAAAATAAATAGTGAAGCACAGTTTCCTATCACTTCAAGGGAGTCTTTATTGCTGCATATTCTCTATCAGTAAGATCTGAAAATTTGTTCTCACACTGCTGAATGTCTTTTGAGACCCGACTCTGAGGTGACAGACTGTAACCAATGTGCAGCTCTAATCTTATTTTTCTCTAAGAGCAAATTAACCAAACAGTGAAAAGCAGTCTCTCTTTTGTAGCAGAATGGATTATTGAGCAGTTGTGTAAAGCATAAAAACCCCCACATTTTAGCCCAAGAGCCAAGATGAAAAGTTATCACAACAAACCCGGGGCTCCTGTAAAAGTCCTTCAAATAACCTGGCAAGTCAGGCATACAGCTGTAGAGCTTTAGACAGACAGACTGCAAGGTTTCAGTAGCTAACCTAAATCCAGTATATAAAACCAAAACACAGAATTGTTGTGAGTTGGGTGGTTCCTTTATTAAAGCAAAACCCAAACAAGCAAGCAAATGAAAATAGAAAACATCTATTGAGCTAACTGATAAGAAAATTCCATTTCAGAAAGAAGTCCCTACCCAGACCCTAAAGTATATTCTTATTATTATAAATAGAGATTGTAGAAAGAGAATAAAATCAAGAGTTAACCTTACACATTAAGTCACTAACCTGAAGCACTTTACTTCAAAGAGACTCATTATCTCTGAATATCCTGGCTGCTTGGATGCTAGGGCAGGATGTACAGATTCACATGCTGTCTCAAAAAAAGACCTTTTGAAAAAATACAAAATAGAAGTATGTTTTAATTCTGACAGAGGAGGAAATAAATTACTGTATTGCTTACTGGAGTGCTGATTTCTCGGGTTACATCCCTTGCAAAAATAATAAAGGAAGATTCAGTTTGCTAAGAAAAAGCCTAATTTGACAATGTCTCCCACAGTATCCACGTGGAAAAGCTGAGGGAGATGGGGGTGTTTAGCCTGGAGAAGAGGAGACTCAGGGGTGACTTTCTGCAACTCTACAACTCCTTAAAGGGAGGTTGTAATCAAGTGGGGTTAGGATTTTCTCCCAGGCAAAGAAGCTGCCTGGATCATAGGATGAGAAGGCAGGGCCTGAAGCTGCAAGGGAAGGGTTAGGTGGGATGTTAGGAAACCCTCTGTGAAGGAAAGGGAGATCAGACACCAGAATGGCCTGCCCAGTGTGATGAGTCCCCATCACTGGAGATGTTTAAGAAAAGACTTCACATGGTACTTAGTGCCATGGTCTAGCTGATTGTGTTGATACTAGGTACTAGGCTGGACTAGATGATCTCAGAGGTCTTTTCCAGCCTCAATAATTCTATGATTCTTCTGATTTTACTTGGTACTAGAGACTAGAGACTAGAGATTCTATAAGAAAAGGCAACTTCTCAAAATACCCACCTTAGACTGTGCTATGAAACAAAAATAAAGCAAAACAAACAAAAAACCCCTTCCCTCAAGTTGTTGACAAGCCCATCAACACAGAGAGTCCCCACAGAATAATATTTTACCGTTCTGTCATCTCTGGATTAAAACATGTTACCTGCCACTTCCCCACATATCCCACTCCTTTCTTGCATTTTTATTTGCTTTTAAAGATGAATGGAAGATAAGAAAGAAAAAAGGCGCCAGAGAAGGAAAAAGATAATGGAAAGGAGACAAGAGAATCTGTTATGACCTTGGTAAAAACGAGGAAGAGCAGCACACACAGAGACACAAAACACACTCTTCTCATTGCTTCCCTACATCAATGTGAAAAGGTACCCTGCATGAATCTCTTTGCCTTCTCCTCCTCTTCAGGGAAGGGGAGGCTCAGAATCCTTCCTGTACTAAGAGCAGAACATGAAGATGTCAACTGGTTTTGAGGATTTTAGAACAGGAGAAATAAAAACTGATTTATAATTGTTGACAACAGCCCAACAAACGGAAGGTAAATTCAGAATTCATTGAAGCCTTTGCCTCCAAGTGAAGAGCTGCACTGCTATATGACTTCAATTAAGCCAGTGCACATAAGATTTCCTTTCATTGTAAATGGAGCAATATCTCTTTAATTATCAATCTTTATTGTATTCATAGTCTGGTCCCTAAAGGAAGTGAAACATCATCTAATTATTCAGACTAAAGACAGCAGAAGAATCTCCAGTAATGGAATGGCTCCTCAACACTGAAAACGAATACCCTTAGCGCTACTGCTAGCAAACTGTACCTTATCTTAGTTTTATCTTCTTTAACATTTGAAAGCATTATACTACAAGAGTTATTTTGCTTCAGGAAATTTAAAATCCAAATGGATTATACTTATTACATTCATTTTAAGAAGTTTTCCACTAGCTGAATGTCACATTACCACATGGACACCTTATGGTGATTTTCTCCCCAACTATGCAAAGAATCACAGAATTACTAGGGCTGGAAAAGACATCTGAGCTCATCAAGCCCAGACTAGGACCTAACATCACCGTATCACCCAGACCAGGACTAAAAGCCACAGCCAGTCTGTCCTTAAACACCTCCAGACATGGGGACTCCACCACTGCCCTGGGCAGTCCATTCCAGGGTCTGATCACCCTTTCTGTGAGGAAGGGCTTCCTAACATCCAACTTAACCCTCCCCTGGCAGCTTCAGACCCTGTCTTCTTGTCCTGGTGCTAGTTGCCTTGACTGCAACCTCCCTTCAGTCGCCTCCAGGCTAAAGCAACATTAGTAGCTTATATATAAATACTAGCATAATTATTTGCTAAGAAATAAAGTCTGCATTAACTTTTTTAAATAATCCCCTCAGAAGAGGTTGGTTATTTCTCTTTTTGGATATCCAATTCCATGGATAGGACATCCTTGAAGGAGGCTTGTTAGCAGTCAACTGGAATCAAAACACATGCCCTGCAAGCAGTGGAAACGAAAATGGTCACAGCACATCTCTTCCCAGCTACCCCACCATAAGTATCCTTCAGTTTCCTGTCACATGTTTAAATTAAAAAGTAGAGAGCAATAAGGTCTCCTCTCAACTTCCTCTTCTCTAGACTAAATAACCCCAGTTCCCTCAGCTGCTCTTCCAATATTCCAATATAATATCCTATTGATATGAAATTATCTTCAAGTACAAGTAGAGATACTTTCATTTTGGTAAATCCAACATCAGCTTCAGCCTAAAGCTTCCACACAAGCTTTACAACCCACAGAACTAGCTTTTCATAACCAGGCAAAACCTCTTAGCAGCCAGGCACACCAAGTTGTACTCAGAAGAGACTGTCCTGAAGCAGCAAGTGGACTTTAATCTAGATATCTCTAGGTGCAGTATTTCCATTGACTTACAGAACTTTTGTACCAATTATCAGAAAGAACTCTGTGAACATGTCACAGAAGTCATTGTTCATGTGCCTGTTTCTATGGGTACCCAGCCATCACTGAAATTCCATCCCAGCAAATATACATGGACATGAAAGATTCCTGAATTAGGATATTAAAACAGATAATATTTTTGCTATACTCTTTCACTTCTTGTGTTGCATGGCATACATTTACAGGTCCTGGAAAGATCAGAGAAAACATTAGCCACTTTCCTAGTACTACTTGTAGCCTCCAAAGCAATACGGAAGCTCAAATGTGCTTTTCTACTTTATAAAGCATAGCAGAGCTTAGCTCATATCCCATCTCAGAAGCTTTTTATGACTCCAAGTGCAACTAACGAGCAAATGAAGAATACTTAGGAGTTAATTTACAGACTTCTGTTTTTAATGAAAGAAGAGGATCAATGAGACAGAATCATAGAATGGTAGGCATTAAATGGGATCTCTGGAGACCATCTAGTCCAGCCCCTGTGCCAGAGAAGGTTCCTATATCACAGATCACACAGGAAGATCTCCAGGAGGATTTTGAAAGCCTCCAGAGACTGGGAACACCTACACCTCCAGGAACACTCTTAAAGTAACATTTTCCTCAGAAAGGATTCTGTTGTATAACTGCCTTTTTTTTTTTTTTATATTCTGATACAAATATTTCGGACAAACCGACAGTTTTTATTTTGCAAGAATATTTGGGTGAAAAATGCTCTGTACATTTCTGTATCAACTGCTTGATTTTTACAGAGGACTTGAGAAGTAGAAAAACAGGGGTAATGAAAACAGTCTCATCCTGTGCAGGCATTTCCATGCCTGATTTTATCAACAACTTTTGCAGTTACTGCATATTTTAATGGAAAAATAATTAGTAGAAGTGCATAAATAAGTACTTCATGGCTTCTACTAGCCAGCATCTAAACACATACAGCCACTCATTCACTCCATCAGCCCTGGTAGGACATAAAGGTGAGAAAATTCTTGGGCTAAGACAGCTTAGCAAGTGAAGCAATGGTCACACAGACATGCAATCAAAGTGGAACAAGGACTATGAACTCTATCACAGCCAAAACCAGCACAGAATGGTGAAATATACTGCATAATCAGTGAAATGAAAACCACAGAGAACCATTATGAGTGAAAATCATTGATGAAAAGCCATTCAGTGATAAAAGGCCCTTTTGCAATGTGCTCACCTGCACAGACACTTAGCATAAATGTTCCTTAAGGGAGAAAAAGTCTTCTATTTCTGACTAGGTAAGAAATTCCATACTAGGAGCAATGATCAAAGAACTTCAATTTGCAGAGGATTAACTCTATACAACTAATGCTGCAAAACAGTGGGAGGAAATATATGCACAAATCAATTAATTTGACAGGACAAGATGATTCTGATTGCTTGGAAAGATAAAATTAAGAGCAACGTGCATTTAAAAGAAAAAAAACAGCTTTCTATAAATGCTTGCCATGGCAAAAATGGACCCTGTGCCTACCCTCTCCCCTCGCAGCTTCCAGAGGGGAAACAAAAAGAGAAATCAGTTCTCTGTCGCCTCACTTTGCTTTGGCTTCAACAGTGGATCTAGACCTTCATTAAGTTACTTCCCCTAAAGTAGTTCTCATCATTCCTCCATAAAGAAAAGAGGTATCAGCTTATTTTATACTGAACTTCTAATTATTTCACTGGTCATTTCCATAATCATAACCCAGTCTGATCACCACCTGTCTTTTGTGATATTGTAATAATGTGAAAGAGTGTGAGGGGCCACCTTAGGCAACAATATAGGGGGTATTAACATAGATCAGGTGCCCTGGGCTCACCACTTCAGAACTGAGCAGCAATATGAGGAGAAGCCAAAGCAATAGGCAGTTATGAGCTAACTTGTCTCCAGGGCAAATTTTATTCCAGTTTTCATAGATGCTGGTTTGTGCCGTAGAGGAAAAGATTTATATTCCTTCTAAAAATCCATATATATTGTTTTCTTGGTAATGTTTATTTATTATTATAATTCTGTGCTCTTGTTATTTGAATAAACTGATGGGTCTGTTATGAAAAATCTAATGAAGCATCAATAGCAACTTACTGGAGTGGCTTCTAGATTTATGCTATAATAATGTGATGATTGCACCTGAGTTTCCCTAACCATCTTCTGGAACTTAATACTTTTCATAAGAAGTTAAAATCTAAGGCTACCAGAGTGTCCTCATTGAAATGCTGAAAATGTAAAGCCGTACAATAGTGGAAGTCCAACATTATAGTAAGTAATGAAATATTAGCCCAGCAGAGTTACCATAGGTGGTATTATGACAGCTGAAAGCATACATGTTACTTTAATACATGATTAGATAGATCCCTGGAATAGGTAAGATAGGGAAATAATAGGGACAGTTAATATAGCATTAAGGGTCAGGGAAGGTAAAATACATTACTGCATCATTTTAATTGGTTTTATAAAGTGTAATGTAAAAAATTAATCCTTGGGCTTTCTGAGACTGTTAAGATACAGGAATTCAAACTGCAACCTACAAAAAGTATGCAACTTTATCTTATATTAGTACCTCTGAGAAGAAGATAACATTATTAAGGACAGCTCAGAAGTTGGAACTATTGAAGCTACCCAGATTTTATTCTTTCTTTTGCAACTCCCACTGTGTTTTACTTCATTACCTCACTGTGGATTTTCCTCTTCTGACCACTCACTGCCATGCCCATATATTTTTAACTGAAAGAATATGGGAAACATAAGAGTTCATATTGAACTGGAACATAAGGGTATCTCATTTATGAGCACAGAAACCAAAGGCAAAAGACAGGATAAGCAGTAAATCACAGACAGACATACAAATCCCCCAAACAGGAGATAGATAATGACAACTATAACCAAGACCATCACGGATGGCTGCTGCTTGCTGAAGGGAACAGAAAGAGCTTTGTAACTTGTAGGAAAGCGAGTAGCAAAATGGTGCTATCTTGCCACTCATGGGGAAGAGAAAAATTATTACAGTGCTTGATAAAGCTTCTGGGGTCACATAAAACAGTATGAGATGATCTAAGGTGATTGCAGTGATATATACATCTTACTGCTGAGTGTTCAGGAGAAGGACTGGAGACAGGAATTACAATTAATAAGGACTGAGCACAGAAAAATGGATCAAAGGAAGATAAAAGAGGAATGTGACATCTAAAGAAGGTGCTGGTCAGCACATTCATTGGGGCATGCTCTGTACCTGACCAAGTCCATCTATAGGATACAGCTG
This sequence comes from Upupa epops, assembly GCA_013397515.1. Taxonomy (NCBI): domain Eukaryota; kingdom Metazoa; phylum Chordata; class Aves; order Bucerotiformes; family Upupidae; genus Upupa; species Upupa epops. Next base: position 133,029 of record VZRI01005110.1, on the reverse strand, counting down.
TTAAGCTTTACCCCTAACCAATTCTTGTGACAACTCCCTCTCTTCTCTGTGTGTGCAGGCACTCAAGATTCACTGGTGAAAGCTTTAACTGGACAAGCCAGAAAGTGGCCCAAGTTTTGAGCTGGAAGCTTGATAAGCTGGACACTGCTTATCAGTATTGGACAATCAACACTGGACAGCATGTACATCTACGAGGTTGCAGAGCAAGTAATTGTCAGAGGGAGGTGTGTGTGCACATACATGCACATCTCCTAGTGAGCTTCAGTCCTCATCTGATGGTGAGGAGCAACACTCAGGTATGCTGTCAGAAAAGTCTGTGACCAGGCACCATGCATCATGCAAAGACAGTTCTGCTGTTGCCTGAACGAGAACAGGCAGAAGGGTCAAGCATGCTGACCATATCAATGAGTACCTTTGGCTCTGTAAGCAGTCAAGAAACAACACAGGCTTCAGCTATGCATAAAATTGACATTTTTCAGTATTCTATGTATTTACATACTATTTCATTACTTAAACTTTGATGACTACAGAGTGAAGACAGTAGTCAAGTTCTGCCATGTTAGAATGCTGTTGTAGCTGGACCACAAATACAGCAGGGTAGAGACAGCACAGAGAGGAATCAGCTTTTCCAAAGTATTATTTTTTACCTGGGTCATCAGTTTCTCTTGTATGAAGTAAGGATCTTTTGGCTGTTACTACCAACAGTAAAATAAACGTCCTCATAGAAACCAAGTAGTAGTGCACAAAGAAAGTTTAAGTAAACACTAATAGTAAAGAAAGTCTGAGACATCCAAATATCAATATTAAAATTAATGGAGGCATAATATTCCAGTGTGACACAGCACTACCATTTCTTTAAAACGTTCATACCAATCAAATATTATTTATTTGGTCTAATGAATTATGAGAAATGCCATATAATATCAAGATGGTGTATGACAAATACACCAAATAGATATTTTTATTATAGAATCATAGAATCATTAGGGATTGGAAGGGACCTCAAAAGATCATCTAGTCCAATACCCCTGCCACAGCAGGAACATCTAGACCAAGTTGCACAGGAACAAATCCAGGTGGGTCTTGAATGTCTCCAGAGAAGGAGACTCCACAACCCTGGGCAGCCTCTTCCAATGCTCTGTTACCCTCACTGTGAAGAAGTTTCTTCTGATATTTATATGGAATCTCCTATGTTCCAGCTTGCACCTATTGCCCCTTCTCCTATCACTAGATGACCTTGAGAAGACCCTGGCTCCATCCTCCTGACACCCACCCCTCACACATATATAGACATTAATGAGGTCTCCCCTCAGCCTCTTCTTCGCCAAGCTCAAGAGACCCAGCTCCTTCAGTCTTTCCTCATTGTTACTCTATGCTGGACACTCTCTAGCAGCTGTGTGTCCTTCTTGAACTGAGGAGCCCAGAAGTGGACACAGTACTCCAGATGTGGTCTCACTAGTGCAGAGGAGAGGGGGAGAAGAACCTCTCTCAATCTGGTAACCACCCTACTTCTCATTCCCCCAGGATACTGTTGTCCTTCTTGGCCACAAGAGCACATTGCTGGCTAATAGTCATCTTGCTGTCCACAAAGGCCCCCGTTCCCCTTCTCCTATACTGCTGTCCAACAGGTCAGGCCCCAAACTATCCTGGTCCCTGGGGTTGTTCTTGCCCGGATGCAAGACTCTACACTTACCCTTGTTGTACCTCATTACATTTCTCTCTGCCCAGCTCTCTAGCCTGTCCAGGTCTTGCTGAATGGCAGCACAGTCTGCTGGGGTGTTGGCGACACCACGCAGCTTCAAGTCATCAGCAAACTTGCTGACAGCGCACCATAGTTCATCATCTAAGTCATTAATGGATAGATTGAAGAGGACTTGTCCCAGTACTGATCCTTGGGGGACCCCACTAAATACAGGCCTCCAACTAGACTTTGTCCCATTAACCACCACTGTCTGACTTCTATCCTGCAGCCAGTTCACAATCCACCTCACTACCCAATCATCCAGTCCACACTGCCTCAGCTTGTCAGCCAAGATGCTATGTGAAAAACTGAAAAAAAGGTGCCAAGCAACAGCCTTTAATAGCATTGTGATGTTGCATAAAGTTCAGGTGTTAGGGCAGTAGCAATAAGAAATACTGATGCTGCTCTTGCAGATTAAGGTTTAGCAAAAAAACCTCACACTGGTATATTTTATTCATAGAATCATTATCACTGGAAAGGACCTCTAGGATCATCAAGTCTGGCCTTCACTCCAACATCTCTGTCCCTAACCACTAGACCACATTCTCAAATGATTTACTTGTTTTTAAAATGCCTCCAGGGATGCTGATGCCACCACCTCCCTGGGCAGCCTGTTCCAGTGCCCAACCACTCTCTCAGTAAAGAGCTTCTTCCTAAGATCCAGTTAAAACTCCCCTAATGCAACTTGAGGCCATTTCCCCTCATCCTACCATAAGTAATTTGGGAGAAGAGACCAGCACCAGCCTCACTATAACCTTCTTTTAGGTGGTTGTAGAGAGCAATAAGGTCTCCTCTCAGCCTCCTCGTCTCTAGATTAAATAACCCCAGTTCCCTCAGCCACATCTCAAAGGGCCTGTTTTCCAGACCTCTCCCCACCATCCCTGCCCTTTTCTGGCCCCACTCCAGCACCTCAATGTCCTTCTTATACTCTGGCACCCAAAACTGGACCCAGTACAGAAGGTGTGTTGCACAAGTGCAGAGTATGGGAGCACCACCACCTCCCTACTGCTGCTGGTTACTCCATTCCTGATATAGACCAGGATGCTGTTGGCCTTCTTGGCTACCTGGGCATCCTGCTGGCTCCTGCTCAGCTGGTTGTCAACCAACACACCCAGGTCCTTTTTCTGCCATACAGCTCTCCAGCCACTCTTCCCCAGGCCTGTAGTGCTGCGTGCACTTGGCTTTGTATCCCATTGGCCTCAGCCCATTGCTCCAGCCTGTCCAAATCTCTCTGCAGTGCCTCTTTACCCTCAAGCAGATTGAGACTTCCACTTAATTTTGTGGTCCTCTGGGCTTGTCCATCCAGCCAGTTTTTAATCCAATAATAGTCCACCTGTCTAAGCCATGAGCCACCAGCTTCTCCAGCAGACAGTGTATGCAAAACTTATGGACTAAATTAATTAAAAAAAAATAATTAAAAACCAAAAATCCCTTCTCATAGCTAGTTGGAGGTAGTGGGAAATACAAAAAATGGGAGATATTGAGCCTGAATCCATCAGTTGTCTTTACATGTCTGTCTGTACAGCAGCATAATTCTTCCTTAGGGTATTGATAAGACAGCAGCTATCAAGAAAAATAAGCTTCTAAGGAGGTACTGGTTGAGGTTAGCATTTATTTTGTTTTTAACTACCAGGATAAGTACTGCCAAAATTCTTTTTGCCAGCCCTCATGCTTTTCCTTATCCTCTATAGAAACACTATATAGCACTATATAACTATAGAAACACTAAATAGTAACTAAACAAATGAACATCAGCAAGCACATTCAGCTAGGAATCACTTAACATTTCCTGACACGACCACGCAAGACAATTATTCTCTGGATTGTACAGTACAGTATGCACAGCCCTTGGCTGTTCTGCGGGTTTCTCTTGCACAAGCCTAATTACTCGAAGGGGATTAAGTACATGGAACTAATTGATGTTTAACATTTAAGAAATGTAACACAATTTTCTGCCTGTGTAAAAATGTCAGAAGTAATTCATAGGATTTGAAGAAATTTCACTGTTAGCAGAATTAGTATCTCCACATGGGGAATTATCCCAAAGAAGAGTATCACACGTAGGATAAAAGTGTTACCAAAAAATCCTATTGAGACAGCTACCTGGTGACAGCTGAGAAAACCACCAAGATATAGGAAAAAAATTCACATTTAAAGAAAATGTGGATTTTCTTTAAATTTCTCTCAGGACAGGCTGAGAGACCTGGGGCTGTTCAGCCCCAGTGGGACTTTCTTTTGACCTTCCAGTAGCTGAGGGGGCCTACATGAAGGCAGGGGAAGGTCTATTCCAAAGGGTCTGTATGGACAGGACAAGGAGCAATGGGTTCCAGCTGGGAAAGGACAGATTTAGGCTGGAGATTAGACAAAAAGCTCTTCAATGAGAGGTTGAAGGCTGGAATGGGCTATCCTGGGAGGTGGGAGGGGAGCCCATCCCTGGAGTCATTGAAGGTCAGGCTTGCTGAGGCTCTGAGCAACCTAACCTAGGTAGAGATGTCCCTGCTTGTGTAGGGAGGTTGGGCTAAATGACGACCTCTTGTGGTCCATTCCAGCCTGGAACATTCTATGACTCTATAAATAATTCAGGTGTAACATCTACCCAAGAAGGAACCTGAACTCAAATCAAAAAGTACTTTCATGGCACGCACCACCATCTAGATTTAATAGAAAGTTCATTAACAGAAAAGGGAGTACCACTGAGATTCTGCAGTCCCCAAACTCTAGCACACCTTTAAGCTAAATAACTTCTTTACTTTGGGTGAAAACCAATCATACACATCTATCAATGAAATGAAGGCAAGGTAACCATACTTCCTGCTTCTGTATGCATGATCACTAAAATCCCAAATCATGTAAGATCAACAGAATCAACTTTGTATGATAAAAAAGCCTTTCCAAAAATAATGCTTTCAGAAACACTGAAATCTGAACATATAAGAAATTAAAACATTTGTTAGGGAGGAAAAGAAACAGCCTTTTGTTAGGTTGGTATTTTTAAAAATAGTATCTTCCAAGATGCTGTTATTTCAGGTAAGATTGTTGGTATGAACACAGGAAGGCCCTTTAATCCACAAAGTCAATGTAAAATTGTATTTGAATAACCTACCTCAACCTTATTTTTCCAAATATGCAAGCAGACTTTGTGGGAACTCATCTACTTTCAGCAAAGAATTATGAATTTTCCTCAGTTTCAAAGCTGATCTTACAGGATGAAGTTTCAGGAGCATTTGTAATGAGGTTGTTTCTACTGATTTCTACCCTAAGAGTGTAAGTTTTTCATGTTTATTTACAGTCAGCCTTTATGAGCAGCCTTGCAAAATAAAGCAGCATAGATTTTCATTGATTCTAGAGCTTAAAATCACTGGCTTAAAATTAAGGATAGTGTCATGATCATTCCAATACTCTACAACTGTCTTGAGAGACCGGATTCAGAGAGTTCTGCAACTTGCAAAAACACAACTAAATGGGGCTCAGTGAACAAGGATATAAGAATAATAGGACATCTTCAGATCTGCTTTTACTCTGGGCCAAACTATCTTTGCACAAACGAATCCTTTTGATTTATTATCTGTAAACACAGGGAATCTACTTTTACATCACTGGAACACAGTGAACATCAACCTCAGCAGGCAGGAGAGCAGAGGTAGTGAATGAGACAAAGAACCAGGGTTTCCCATGCCTACTCCCCATGATGTTTGACACTGCAGCAGATGCGCACGAGAGGTACTCATACTGAACAATATTGAACAGCTTCATTATTAATGGGTGCAGTTTAATCTGCATGCTAAATGAGGCAAATATCCCATGGAAATAATGCTGCCATGCAATTAATAACCCTAGTGGAATGGTTATGCATGTGCACTACAGATGGCACAACACATGTGATTGTATCTTTGTCTTGTCAGGGTGTTTTTTTTTAATTGCCCATGAATTGTTCATGAATAGTCCTATACAGAAACTACAGAAAACAGTCCTAGAGTACATATTGCTAAAACTTTTTCTTGAGCTGAGCCTGCAATGAATAAACTGCTTACAACAGGCAATGTTGGAATCACAGGCAGTTAAAGTGATATTAACTGTTACAGTTGACTAAAAACAGCATTTCAGAAAATATTTTTCAAAGCGTTTCTGAAACTGCTTAAACGTTTGATATCAGTATTAACATGAATGAGCTTCCTCACAAAATAATTCCTACATTCTTCATTTCAGCAACAGCAAATAGTATGGATTAAACTCATAGAGATTCTTCTATTATGAACTTCATTAATACTTTTGGTGATGAAACCAGGACAGTTCAGACAGGCAAATGACTAATACTCTTGGAATTTCACAATAGCTGATCAGTGCTCTTTTGTTACCCATGTTACCAATGTAAGAAAACCTTTGTTTTGAAAATCTGTTTTTACAGTCTCGTTTCAAGTGGGTCTTATCCATTCATTCTTGGATAATTTTTCAAGAAAAACCTCCAAGGATTATCATCATGATTCCCAGCATGCAGCTTTGGACAATAAATACCTATATGTCCTAAATAAGCCTACCACCATTCCAGGGATATCTGCTTCCTGGTCTAACTTGAGTAGTACATATATTTAGGCATTGAATTTTCTATATATTAAAATTAAAATCTCTAAGCAACCCAGCAAAGCAAATAAGCAGTATGCTTAGCAAACTTGCTAAGGAATCACTATACAATTCAACAGATACTTGGTATGGAAAACAGAGAAGGCAGGAGAGAGAACAGTGGATTACAAGAAGGGAAGCAGATAAAAAGCCAAAAATTAATCATTCAGCAGGCTGTCAGGACATTCAGACATATGACTCAAAGAAACTGAAGGTCAGTATGAAGTGATGATAGAATTGACACATGGATGAATTACACATCCAGGTGAAAGGACCAAGGCTGTCCAGGTGCCTCCTACTGTAGCCAAAGGCAGGACTGGGTTGGTGTTCTGGTTTGAAAATTACCAAATTTTCAAATATTAGTTGTGCTTTTATACCTAAAAAGTATTTTATTTTGAAGCTGGAAGCAGCTTTCCTAGCAGACCTCCTGCGTCAGTGTGTGGACTCGACAGGTGATTGATGGACAGAGTCCATAAAGGGAAGGTACTTCCTCCTCCTTCCTTCCTTCTCTTTGTCATCTTTTTCTATCTTTGTTGTCTCCTGCTGCAACACGTCTTCAAAGACAGGGAGCTCCACTAGGACAGAGAGAGCTCCTCCCATCCCCCGAAGGTGGTGGTGGTGTGGGGGGGTAGCAAGCAATGGTTCTCAACCCCCAGCCACCAAAGGGTGGAATGCAAAAGAAACTTAGACTCTGCTGCACCTCTGCTGCAGGGGTAACCATAGCCCTCTTTTTCATGGGAGCTTGAATGCAGTGAGGCTTAAGAGGCAAACCGTTCCTGCTACCTGCAAACCCCGTTCCATGGGGGTGAACCTGCATCCCTCTCCTCTTTCGCTGAGGGTTCAGATACAGAAAAGCCACACTAGCTTGTTCCTGCCCTTGGCAGTGGGCCTAAGCAAGGCAACTCCTCCAAGGTTGCACTACAGCAAATGCCTTTGAAGATGCCAGACAGAGGTGAGAGAAAGAGAGATCACAAATATTGATCTCCTAGGCCTTTGGAAAACAGAGATAGTCTGGAACCCTGTTGTACCCTCCACATTTAATACTGCTATAGCCTCAAAGAAGAGCCCTGAG
>VZRI01005110.1:0-125578 GCA_013397515.1 Upupa epops | reverse complement strand
GACGGGAGCTAGAAGTATGCTGGAGACATCATAGACTGCTGATGTCTGCATGAGGATGGGAAAAGGGACTTTTCCACAAGCACCAAATGTGTATTTTGTGCTGTATTCCTGCCACCCCCCCACACCTCATCCCTTTCTCTTCTGGAAAGTGGGGTGCAAGTGAGTGTGTGTTGATGGCTGTTGGTTATGAGTGTTGGTATACACTCTTGCCCCAGAGCTCTCATCTAAGGCCAAAACCCAACGTCTTAGCTGTCTCCTACTTCTCTCAGTGTGAATAAAAGAGTTGTGATACAGTTTCTGTTTTACCTTTTTGATTATTTTACTTATTTGGGGTTATTTGTTCCTTTTCTTATTGGTGATGGGTTCAATAAACTGTTGTCTTCTTAGCAAATTTGCTTCATTGCCTGTTGAACTCTCGGTGAGAGTTGGTTGTTGTGCTAGAATTACAGGCACCAACCCAAACCAATGTAGACCCTTTTGCTAAACCCTTCCAGTTGCCCTCTCTGTTGGCCACCCAGAAAAATCTTTAGCTCTCCTGCTAGCTGTGCCCTAGTATGCATTGAGTGGTGGGGACAAAGGCCATACCAGACCTTGATGTGAAGGATGGTCCCCTCTGTTGTATGAGGGCCATCCAGGAGGGAAGGCTGGGATCAGGAGAAGCTCTTTGAGGTATCTTAAGAGCCCTGAGTGGCTGTACCTGGTCTCTGAGTGTCACCCACCCACCACCCCACCCCATGGGGATGCCATGGTCCCCTCTCAGTATGAAAGTAGACCTGTTTGCAGAGGGCGTAGTGGTTTGTCTCTTCCTGTTTTATTTATTTCCTCCATCATTGGTCATGCTGTTTCATTTGTGGGCCCTGTAGAGTTAGAAAATAAAGTATACTTTGTTTTCTGCTGCTGGCTGCATCCATTTTGCTAGGCTATGGAACTGGCCACAGTATTACACACAGAGTGGAAATAAGCACTTTGTCTATATGCCTGGTTGCAACATCTTTTTTTTTCCCCTCATACAGGAAGAAAAACAGATTTTAAAGAGACTATAGCCTTTTACAGAATCACAGAATCATTATGGTTGGAAGAGTCCTCCAAGATCATCAAGTCCAATCACCAACCCAGTGCCATCATGCCCACTGAACCATGTTTACTAGTGCCATGAAGGATGGTCATTTATGATCCTTTGTCCACAAGTAATTATTAAATATATATATAAATATATATAACTCCTGAAACCACATGCATTTAGTGACTTAATGACTACAAACCTGAAATTAGACACAGGAGCAGCATTTGCTGTAGGTCTGGTGGCTTTCATAAGGAGAAAGTAATGGGTTCTCACATGCAACATATGGAGATTATTTTAGATAGCTGGTGAGAAATTCATAACCTGTAAGATTCCTATAGAATCACAGAACACTTCCAGTTGGAAGAGACCTTCAAGATCATCAGGTCCAACCTTTTCCTAGCCCTATCATCATCACTAACCCAAGTCCCCCAACATAACATCTACTCTTCTCCTGAAACCTCTCCAGGGATGGGGACACAACCCTCTCCCTGTGCAGGCTGTTCCAGAACCTGACAATCTTTTCAATCAAGAAATTTTAGGTTTACAAACAAAACTACAGAATCACAGAAACTATTTTGTTGGAAGAGACCTTTTGTATTATCAAAGTGCAACCTCTGAGCTAGCACTGCAAAGTCACCAGTACATTGTGTCCCTATGATGACAAACAGAAGCTGAGTATCCTGGGAAAACAGCATAGTCAAGGTGGCACACCTTAACCAGAAAGCCCTGCTAGATGCTGAGAGAAAGCAAACCAGTCTCTGTGTCATGCAAGCTGATGCTGAAGTGAAGATTCATCCCCCAAAATGGATGTGAAGCATGTGGGAGGGCTTGGGGAGGCTGCTCAGCAGTTACCAAAACCTTTTGCATTACAACTGCTAGGAACCTGTGCAAAGCATCTCTACCACATCATTGCATCCTTAGCAGCCTTAAGGTCGCCTCACAATTCTCAATTATTTCATGGGCTTTAGCACAATAAGGAGACTTCCAGGCATTTATCAGTAGGTTTTTGCATAACAGAGACCAGCTGACCTTCACAGGTACCAGCATCTACAGGGGCCATCAGATGCTGATGGGGGATCAGGAGCCTGCTGTTTGTCAGCAGCTCTAAACTCTGCACAATCCCTGCTGCCAAATGTTATAGAGTGGGTTTTTATCTGGTTCAAAATAGGTATAGTCTTTAGCAGTCATAGGCTGGACTGGATGATCTTAGAGATCTTTTCCAGCCTAAATAATCCTGTGATTCTGTGATTTTCACAGCTTGAACTGGTATGCAAACTATGCAGACTTTAATAATTGTGCCGTCAGACAAACTGAGATTTGTGAGACACTAGACAACAAAACCTACTCTTAAAATATCTTCAGTACATATATTGGATACAAAAATTAAGCTGTAGTTAAATTTATGTAAAATAATAGTCCATAATATAGGCATTCTGGCCCATAAAAGCGGATACATTTCTCTCCTTTTTCACTAAATCCTATTATCCCTGAAATGAGGAAGGAAATCTAAAACCTTATTCACAGTTGTAGGGTTATTCCATCCAGCCTGGAATTTTTTTTCTGCCCTTTATCCAGTAAAAGCCCTATGACCACATATCAGCCTCAATATATTAATTTTCAAAACCAGTGCTAACTTCTGTGAATTCTCTAGTGGGTAATCCTGGAATGGTTGTGGAAGAACTCTGCTCCACTGGAAGGCTCTTGGGAACACGGGTCACAGTTATGAAAGCAACCATATATTCTCAATGTGAACTTAGTTTATACAATAAATATCAGAAAAAACTGTGAGGACTTGCAGGAAAATAACCATCAGAGTGATGGAAATGGAGTTACAGCATGCAATAAGTAGAAGAAATAGATTGAGAATTATTAGGAAGTATTGTTAATACTACTTGTCATGATCTAGATGTTAGATGCTAGGTTTGTGGTGCTAGGATCTAGGTTGGACTGGATGATCATTAAGGTCGGTCTTTTCCAACCTTATCATTACTGTGTGATACTGTGATACTTTCAAGTGAAGGCAGCTTCCAGTGTGGGCTGTTAGCAGCTATATATAAAAGTCTTGCTTCAAGTAGCATCTGACTTACAGAATATTTTGCTTGAGTTTGGGTTTTTTCTTACTGTTTTTCAGGATTTTAGTCTGTTAGCAGAAACATCACAGAATCACAGAATGTTAGGGATTGGAAGGGACCTTGAAAGATCATCCAGTCGAATCCCCCTGTCAGAGCAGAATCCCCTAGATCCAGTTGCACAGGAATATAGCCAAGTAGGTTTTAAATTGTTCCAGAGTCACCCTCACTATGAAGATGCTTCTTCTCATATTTACGTGGAACCTCCTCTGTTCCTGCGGACACCCGTTGCCCCTTGTCTTGTCATTGGACGACACTGAGCAGAGCCTGCCTTCTTCCTCCTGACACCTGCCCTTTCCATATTGCTCAACATGAATGAGGTCACCCCTCAGCCTCCTTTTTTCCAAGCTCAAAAGACCCAGCTTCCTCAGCCTTTCTTCATCATGGAGATGCTCCACTCACTTCATTATCTTTGTGGCTCTGAGCTGGACTCTCTCCAATATGTATCTTTAGGCAACACAAGTAATGGAAGTTTTACTGGGCAACTCTGATTGCAGATTGCACCTTCATCAGCAGACATTTCTGAATGTGTTTTGGATCTGTGTGAAAAACCTACTACTAAATATACAGGGACTGCCACAACATTTGTTTTTAGGCACGTAAATGGTCTCAAGTGGCAGACTAACTAACGTTTAAGCTCTGCTAATGATTTCTCGCAGAAATATCCAAATATATATTCAGAAAATGGGATTCTATGCTTCTGAATCAATCGGTTTAAACAGTATTGTGTCAGTGACAGCGGCATCTTTTCATATCAGCTCCTTACAGAAAGCAGCAACATATCAATGTCAAAAGTGGAAACCACATAAAATTGGCTATCTAATAAAGCTGGGTACATTTGGGTATCTCACATGCTAAACAGTTTAAGATGCTATAATGACACCTCTTGCAATTATTTCAAAAGCAAAGAGAGACATGCCAACCTCCATCTTTTCCTCTACATTTTTTTGTCTTGTCAGGACTTCAGCATTCCCTTTAATCCATCCTTCTAACAGAAGAAAATTTCTGTCTGAAAATGTTTGAATTTTGTAAAGGGACTGGCAACCTTCATTTACTAATTTCAAGTATAGAAAGAAGAAAACCAGCTTGTGAGGGATGAAGATATACCATCCATCTTACGGCAGTCCGATAACCTAGAAGAAATTAATCTCACAGCCTCCTACCTTGGCAAGAAGTATTCACATCATAAAAATGGTGTCATCACAACAAATACTCGAGTTAAGGTGAATGGCAAAGACTTTACTATGTGACACAACAAACAGTATACCCTCAAGTCTCTGCAGTCATAAGTCACTACAATGTTGTATGGACTCCCATTAAAGTCACCAAGAAAATTTGCTCCTTCAGTAAGAAACAATTTTTTCCTGAGTGAGCAGAGCAGTTTGCTCTCTGAAAGCATTAGAATCTTAGAAAAATGGACTTTATCCAATTGTCAACAATTTCCACATCTTGCAACATTTTTTGGGACATTGAAAAATAAATCCTCTTCTGAAATGTCAAAGTAGGAGAGAAGTTGATGCTGAAGTAGGACCAGTTAATAAATGAATACAGACTTGTAGCACTGTGAGCAAAAATAATTAGCTGTTTAGTCTAAAAGGCCTTCTAAATGTAAAAGTAAAGGTATTTATTGTGCCGTTGAGATGGTTAAAAACTAAATTTGACATAAACCCAGAACCCAAAAAGCCCATGTGAAAAGCTTTGTAACCCAAGGCAAAACTGCCTTCAATATTTGGCATTAAAATGTTATTCTGGCATTTAAATTGGAATAGATCTAGGAGTTTCTCATTTTTACATGGTAAGAGCATAATTTGCTTTCACAACACAGAGGAGGGCTTTGGTGTTCCTTTTGTGAGAAGGAAATCCCACTAGAGTGTGAAGCTATTTTTCAAAGTGCAAGTAAACGTTTGAAGCAATCCTCAATGCAAAAGATAACAGGAATGAGCCCATAACCCATTTTAAACCAGTTTATAACTAAAGAATCTTCCATTAAAGTCAATTACCTATCTTCCTTCATACTTAAAGGCTGTAGTATTTGAGGGTTGTGTGGCTGCTGCTTTTGTTTTTAAAATGAATTCTTAGAATACAGATTAAAATGAGAAAGCCTAACAACTGCTGCCAATGATAAAATTCCATTTTTTATGCAAGAGCTTGAAATGACACCTCTCTTGATCCATTTAGGAATGCTGACATCAGAAAGTAATGGATTTTTAATGTTTATTATCTGGGCTCTGAAGAATCACATAAACATTGAGAATGGAAAAGAACCTCTGAGCTCATCCAGCCCAGCCCACGACCTAACATCACCTCATTGGCCCTGCCAGGGCACTAAGGGCCACAGCCAGCCTGTCCTTCAACACCTCCAGGGTGGGGACTGCCTTGGGCAGTCCACTCCAGGGTCTGATCAACCTTTCAGTAAGGAAGGACTTCCTAACATCCAACCTAATCCTCCCCTGGCAGCTTCAGGCCTGCTGCCTTCTCCTGCTGCTGGTTGCCTGGTAGAAAAGCCCAACCCCCACCTAACTACAACATCCCTTCAGGGAGTTGTAGAGAGCAAGAAGGTCTCTTCTCCAGGCTGAACAACCCCAGCTCCCTTTATCAATGACAGCAAGCAAAAAATTTTCTGAAACACCACTAACAGCATCAAGCTTCCTTGAAAATAACTGTTTTGTCTGAAGCAGTGGGACCTTTATGAATCATTGCCACAAAGAATTTCTAAGTAGCCTGATACCGTTGTTCCTTTCCAATAAAGTTGCCAGTGTATCACAGAAACAAAGCAGCAGAAAAAAAAGTAGATCCTAAAATTGTCACCATTTAGATTGGCATTTTCACGCCGAACCTGGAACTTGTTAACAAAAAGGATTGCAGCAATGTTTATTGACTGAATGAAACAATCAATGTCTTCTGAAACCTCTCTTACGCATCAAGTAAGCTTTTTATTGTTTTCTCTTTTGCTTCCTTGTTTTTAGGTTTTGGGGAGTTTTGTTGGTTTGTTTTGAGTTGTTTTGGTTTTTTCCTAACTAGTCCGAAGCAGTAAATATAACCAACCATACAATATTCACCTTGAGCAACTATTTATACTGCCAGATGACTTGCCCAAAGTAAAGTTCACGGGGAAAGGGAGGAAGCCTTGCAAATTCAGAGTTTGAGGTGAATTTGGAAAATTATTTAAAAACTATAAGCCGCAAAATTAAGGCTTATGATGCGTCAGAACTTTTTCCCTTTGGGTTTTTGCAGAATTTCTCCTAAGATTGCAAGCAAAGGATATTTTTCTCATACTTGTTTTATTTCTCTGTGCCTGAAATTATTGCTGGTTTATATTAGTGTCAATGACTTTGTGGGTGAAAAACCAATATAAAATATTGAATAAAATATGACAACAAATCTAAAAGAATTCAGAGCTCTAAGATCAGAGAATCATGGAGAGCCACAGAATGTTAGGGATTGGAAGGGACCTCAAAAGATCACCTAGTCCAACAATCCTGCCAGAGCTCAACACTCTCTATGCACAATGAACATACAGTTCAATGATCAACGGTTCCTATTTCATATAAAATGATCTCAAAGTAAAGAAACTACTGCAGAAAACTAAACCATCAGGCATCACTAACAATCTTTCTCATTGTTCAAATCAAGTCAAGAGAAACATTGAAGTCAATATCATCAAAGTGTGTAGTAGGCCACAGGTCTTTTTGGATACAAATATGTTTTGCAAATAAAAGATTATGATTAATTAAAAAAAACCCTACATGTATTATATTTTCCACTTGATTTTACAGAATTTTCTGTGGCTAATTAAAAAACTGCTGGTGGGGAAAACCAATTGTTCTCATACCTTGCAATGCACAAGCATAAAAATCATATCATGTACTGGTTTTATTTGTTCTGTTATGTTGGAGTTTTGGTTGGGTTCTTGTGGGGGTTATTTTTAGTGCATCAAATCAGATTGTATTTTTCACACTAGGTGCCATTTTCCAAATTATAAACAAATCCTTGTGGGAAATGACTGATTGGTTGGAAAGATTTTTATTTAAGGCTAATAGAACAATAGAATAGTTGTTGAACTCTGAATGTTATAAGCTAATTACTATGTAAGTTTTCCTTTTGAAAAATGAAGAGGCTGTCTCTGAAGATAAGATAACACGCAGCCAGGAGAGGCAGAAGGGATTACTCTAATGACTGTTAGAATTTCTCAAATGGGTGATGTCTAGATTAGCAAAGGGATGTGCAAGGATAGAAGCTGTAAATCACCTGGAGATTGTAAATTTGGAAAGGGCCTGTAAAGACCCCCAAAGGTATAAACAAGAAAAAAGTTGGGCAGAAATGGCTTTGATCACTTAACCATTTTTTTCAACAGAACATAAGTCAGATCTTTTGTTGTTTTTCTCATGGACAACCTCAACACAGGAATATGTTTCTACATGTGTATTTCTGTTAGAGACATGAAATGAAAATTAGGTAATTTGTTTTAGTCAGTGTTGCATTAACAGTTATTTGGTTTATAGAAGATACTCAGAAAGGATGTTTTCTTCCTCAGTCGTTCCTTGTTTGTGCAGTATGACAGTGGCACTTTTTAAAACTGACAATTATTCATAAAATATATATGCATTACATGCTATTAATGCATACCTTTTGGACTATGGGTAGAATTAAAGCGTGCTTGTTAGACAACTTACAGTATCACATTATGCTTGGCATTAAAAAGAAGGGAACTGGATTTATAAATACCTGACAGAACCCCAGTTATAAATGAAAGAATGGGTACTGGGATGACATACTAGTCATAGTGCAGCATTGTTCTGCGGGTCCTTGTCTGGATCCCCATGCATCCTATCTGGTTGCCATAATGTCATGGGTCAGAGACACTGACTATATCTCAATCAAGAGCTTTCAGCTAAAGTGTGAGACACAAAGGGAGGGTTTAACAAATCCACTAATGGATCTGCAGGCAGTGAAACAGCTGACTCAGTTTGGGGAAGAAAGGTACCAAGATATTTTAATTCACTCCCCCACCACACATTAGAGACAAACCCCACACAGGACACAGACACAGACACAGAGAGCATTGTCACACTGTTCCAGCACAACTGAGATAAGGTGTCCAGAGCATCTTCACTGTTCATAGTTCCTGCTTCTCTCTGAAATCATGGTCGTTGTCTGATTTCATATTCAGTTCTTGTAAACCTTCAAGGGTCAGAATTCTCAGTCTCTCCAGGTCCAGATGAATCTTCCCACTCTTCCTAAATGTTCTTCACCTTGAGGAGCAGTATCATTCTCAGAAGTGATCACATTCTCTTTCAGACACAGCTGCTAACAGTCTAAGGAGAAGAATGAAAATGCAGCTCAGAAGAAGGCAGAAACCACAAAGGGGAGAGAAGAGGGAGGAGTGAGGAGGCAGATACTTTTCAATTTGTTAAATGAAAACTTCAAACTTTTCTGCAGCAAACACACAAATTACACTGACAGATCCAGCTCAGCTTTTACAGCAAAACAGATAGTTATTCAATTTCAACATATTTAACTAGAAAAACAAGCATAGAGAAATAGACACATCTATACAACTAGAATGAAAAAAAAAGTAGAAAAACAAGTAGTTTTGAATCAATGCAAACCGCTGTACCATCCTACATGTTAGCTAATAAGCATTAAAACCAGATAGATTTTTTCCTGGGTAAATTCAACACTATGGATAGCAAGTTCATTTGGTTTCAAGATAATTTTTATATCGTTAGTTGTTAATAAGTCACCTGGTGAAGGAGAACGAACGTTTAAGAACAGCAGGAAATGAATCTTCTTTTCTAATAAAAGAGAAAATAAAGACTTTCAAGTCTCTGGAGAAAGTATTAGTAACAAAACAGGAAATAATCATAAAACCAAAAAAATTATATATAACATTAAAAACCACACCACTTCAGATGAAATGGAAGCATCAGTTGTTCAGATCAATTTAATATATCAGATTTTTAAAATGCTGTGCAAAATAACCACAGCAATTTTTTTTATTAAAACACCAATCAAAACCTATCATTTAAATTTATATTAATATGCACACTTGAACATTGTTTGACCATGGAAAACCACAGCTTTAGAATTCTCCTCTTGAGCCACTCAATCTGTTGCCTTAAAGCTACATGATAACAGGATCAGGTTTAACAAGGCTAACTGCAGGGTCCCCTGCAGCTACAGACTGGGGGATGAGTGGCTGCAGAGCAGCCTGGCAGAGAGGCACCTGGCAGTACTGGTTGACAGCTGGCTGAACAGGAGCCGGCAGCGTGTCCTATGGCATCCTGGCTTGCACCAGGAATAGTGTGGCCAGCAGGACTAGGGACATAATTCTCCCCCCTGTACTGGGTACTGATGAGGCCTCCCGTTGAGTACTGGGGGCAGTGTTGGGCCCCTTGCTGCAAGAAAGAGATTGAGGGGCTGGAGCAGCTCCAGAGGAGCAACAATGCTGGAGAAAGGACTAGAGGGAAAGTCTGATGGAGAAAGGCTGAGGGAACTGGGGTTGTTTAGCTTGGAGGAGACTCAGGTAGGACTTTATCACCCAGTATACTCCATGAAGGGAGGTTGTAGTCATGTGGGTGTCAGGCTCTTCTCCCAGGCAACGAGTGAGAGGACAAGAGGGCAGGACCTAAAGCTGTGCCAGGGTGGATGGTGGGTTAGGTGGGATGTTAGGAAGTCCTTCCTCATGGTGAAGGTGATCAGACCCCAGAATGGACTGCCCAAGACAGTCCCCATTCATGGAGGTGTTGAAGAACAAACTGGATGTAGCACTTAATGCCCTGAATTGGCCAATGTGGTGATGTTAGCTCCCAGGCTGGGCTTGATCATCTCAGAGATCTTTTCTAGCCTCGATGCTTCTATGATTCTGTAATATGTTGCATAATTCTTGTATCTCACTTGGAATGATAGAATATCAAAAGAGCAGTCTTGCAAGAAGACAGAAGCAGATGTTTGGGCAGAGAAGAGAAGAGAAGAGTGAAAGGGGAAAAAGAATTCCAGTAATAAAAGCTTCTAGAGAAGCTTTAAAATTGAGTTTTCTGCTTGCCTGCTCAGCCATTTCCTGTGCTTTAAAAGCCTTGTGGTTCCATCTTCACTCATGACCAGGTTTTACCTTTATGTATCCAGCTTGTTTATTTTAAGATAAAAAGCTGACAAAACATTATGTATATTACTTTCTTCTGGCTCATTTCAAAGGTTGGATTTTAGTCAGTCATAACATTTGTTTAACTAGTTTTTATAGTTACCAAATTTAGGCTGATTAGCTATAAGAAAGAATTGCTATCTCCACATTGGTGCCTTTTCTTTGTTTCAGCTGCTAACATTTACTCCACATCTGAGGACTCCCAACTGCTAGCAGCAAACCTGCCAATAAAAAAGTGGAATTGTATAATAGATGACTTGTTTAGGTGACAGAAATAAAAAAATAATGTTTTACTCACTTTTAAAAAAAAAATACTGAACTAGCTGGCAGGGAGTGATCCATCTGATGAGAAAAGCAAATAACAAACACTGCATCTAGAGTATATGAGATTTTCTTAGTGACTGAGCAGCATTCCAGCAGTGTAACTGTACTTCATGGTTTTACTACTGTAAATATTTGTCAACTGCAACTGGAAAAGAAATGAAAAAAAAAAAGCTATAATTTCAAACACAATTGATCATACTTGTAGGATTTATGTTGCAGCAAAAGTGCTGACTACTTTTAGGAAGAAAAACTCTGACAAAAACGATAGTTCATGTTGCTGGAGAAAAATATTAGATTCTGCTTTGGCAAAATGATTGATGGACACATGCATTTAATTCAGACTGAAGTGCACATTTAGGATTCAGTTTGTTTCTCTTTACCATTCACAATTAAAGTTACTCCATAGCTTAAAGAGAAATGAATATTGCAATTATATGCAGAGAGAGAATGTAGATATGAATTATTAGCATGTTCTTAGTATTCGTTTGTGTTGCAGGTTTTGAGGTTTTTTTAAGTCAAACACAAAATCCTTTTGTTTTGCTAGCTAGCTAACTAACACCTGAATAATTCTCTAAAAATATCCCAACAAGAAAGAAATAGGTCCTCTATGGGCATAAATACAATTTCCATTGAGCTACTGAAATCTTAACCGTGTGAATCTATTGTCCATTTATATAATTTTTCATACCATTTAGACGAATGTAAACAAAGAAACCCCACTGCAACTGCAAAAGAGGCCAGTCCTAAAGTATGGCTAAATATATTTGCAAACCCTTAAGCATGAATACTGTGAGACAAAACTGTTTTACTTGATTGCAGCCTTTGTTCCAGATGTACTAATCAGTGAACAGAATTGCAGTGCTGTGTTAATCATAGACTGGCTCAGGCTGGAAGGGATCTCAGAGTTCATTTACTTCAACCCCCTGCCACGGGCAGTGACACCAGACTTGGTTGTTCAAGACCTTATCCAACCTGGCCTTGAACAGCTCCAAGGAGGTGGCAGCCACAGCCTCTGAAAGCAGTCAAGTCCTGAGTCTCTTCACCCTTGCACTGAAGAACTTCATAAGATCTAGTCTAAATCTTCAAATATTCAGCTGATTAACCCACCCAGCACTGCCAGGTCCAATTTGAACGTCTATTGCTGCACAAACTTATTTAAAGCTAATTCATGCAGCCCAGTCCCAGACCTGATGTGACTCTCCTGCTGCTCCACATCTCCCCCTGATGCCATTTCCCTGGTGCTATTTGCATTCACAGTTCCACTGATTCATGAGGCAGCAGATGGGAAGACGATGTCAAACCTAGGGAACTGAAGCAAGCCAAAGCCAGCTTAACAACCACCCATTCCTCCATAGTTTTATTATGAAAAACACTGACTGACATGAACTGCCCTCTGCCTCACATTGCTCAAAGTGACAGAACATAAACCACACACAAAGTAACACACAAATAGTGGTGGGGATGTGTAGAACTCTAAATCCTTTTTTGAAGTAAATACCATTTACTTCAGAAGCCATTGACTTCATACTCTTCTGTGTGTTGCGGAAACCAAGGCACTGAAGTTTGTCTCTGTTCCTTGTGAGCAGTTTCTGAGAAGCAGGCAGCCCTCTGCCCTGAGTGACTGAATATCTCTTGCAGAAGTGACAGATGCGTGGCAGAGCTAAATAAAGGTCAAATAGAACCCACTACAATTATGCTGCAATTGTCTATTTCCTGAAGGGTGAATATTTATTTCCAGGTTGTGAAATATCAGGTTACCCATCTGATGGGGAAACAAACGGGAATGCCAGTGTCTGTCGTGCTCAGTTTTAGAGGACCAATACTATCACTCTGTGAATACAGAGTGCTGCTTTAAAGCTATTAATTCCTACATACTATGTTTTAAGAGGCATACACCAAAACAGAGAGGAAAAACTGTTCATATTTAATATACATATTCAGTATATAGGGGTTTTTTTGACAGTTGCATAGCAACAAATAAAAATTGAAGAATGAATATAATAAAACTATTGATTTTAGGTACGAAGTAGGTAACAATGCCATAAAAGATTTATGCGGGAGTTTTTAGTGATAGTAAAATTATTTTTAATTAGGGCCAAATGTGGCAGGAAGATAAAAATCAAATCCCTCTATGAATTATTTTCTGCAGCTGCTCTCAGTTTACTATCAAAATCCTTTTGTACGTAAACTCAAGGGTAATCTGAGATGCTATTGAGTTTGACAGTACTGCAATGACCTACTGAAATAAAGTTATATTCTCTGGTCTTACCCAGAACTTTGTACAAGTTTCTCTGGATTGGTACCTGGAAACATAGGACCTTCCTCAGACATTCACTGGAATAAAAGCTTAAAACTAACAGTTCAATCTTGCATTCACGTCGTGATTTAGAATTCAAAATTAAGTTTAACCATGAAAAACAACTCCTCAGGTGAGATTCAGGTTCTTCTTTCAGGCAACTAGTGTCAGGATGAGAGGTCAAGGCCTGAAGCTGTGCCAAAGGAATGTTAGATTGGATGTTAGGAAGCTCTTCGTCATGGAAAGCGTGATTAGACCCTTGATTGGACTACCCAGGGAGGTGATGGAGTGCCGATCCCTGAAGGTGTTTAAGGACAGACTGGATGTGGCCCTCAGTGCCATGGTCTGGCTGGTGTGGTGATTTGGTCCTAGGATGGAGTTGATAATCTCTAAGGTCTTTTCCAGCCTCAATAATTCTGTGATTCTGTGATTCAGTAAAAAGGCTCAATGAATAGATAATTACGTTCCCATATTGAAAAGAAGCGTGGCATACTTAATGAGGAATTACATTCAATTACAAATTCAGGTAGAATTGTTTATCCTGACTTCATCCTCCAAAAAGCAGTGAAATACATTTGAATTAGAAAAATGATCCAAGTTTGTCAAGTGGATTAATTCTATATACAGTGTCTCTAACAAATCCTAGTTCTTTTCTTGATAGGCTGACCTTTTATGCATAAAAGAATGGTGGCTACAAAAACGACTGTTTAAAATCAACAATTCTGCCTATAAAACATCACACCCAAAAGGCTGTATTTTTTTTTTCCTTTCTGCTGAGAAAAAGCCATGACTTATTGCTTTGAGTTGCTATAACCAAGAAAATACCCTTAAGAATTTGAAGCACATAAGCTGATTCTTAAATGAAAATAAAAGGAACAAAGGAGGATGGTTTTCATTGTGGGTTGTTTGCTTGGTTGGACACAACACTGGGAGGTGTGGCTGTCACACCAGAGGGCTGTGCTGCAATTCAGCAGGACCTAGATAGGCTGGAGAGCAGAGCAGGGAGAACTTGAATGAAATCCAAGAAGGGCACTGTAAAGTCTAACATCTGGGAAAGACCAACCCCAGAGACCAGTACAGGCTGGGGACTGACCTGCTGGAGAGCAGAGTAGGAGAAAGGGACCAAGGGGTCCTAGTGGGCAGCAGGATGACCATGAGCCAGCAATGTGCCCTTGTGGCCAAGGCTAATGAAATCCTGGGACACAAAACTCCAGATGTGATCTCACCAGAGCAGAGTAGAGGAGGAGAAGAACCTCTCTCGATCTGGTAACCACCCTCCTTCTCATTCCCCCCAGAATGCTGTTGGCCCTTTTAACCACAAGAGCACACTGCTGGCTCATAGTCATCCTGCTGTCCACTAGAACCCCCAGGTCCCTTCTCCTACACTACTCTCCAACAGGTCGGTCCCCAACCTGTGCAGGTCCCTGGGGTTGTTCTTGCCCAGATGCAAGATGCTACACTTACCTTTGTTGTACCTCATTACATTTCTCTCTGCCCAGCAATCTGGCCTGTCCAGGTCTCACTGAATGGCAGCACAGTCTGCTGCAGTGTTAGCGACATCACCGAGCTTCGTGTCATCAGCAAACTTGCTGACGGTGCCCCCCAATCCATCATCTAAGTCATTAATAAATAGATTGAAGAGGACTGGTCCCAGTCCTTGGGGTCTCCACTAGATACAGGCCTACAGCTAGACTCTGTCCAGAAGGACACAGAACGGCTTGAGAGAGTACAGTGCAGAGCCACAAAGATGATGGAGTGAGGCATCTCCCTGATGAGGAAAGGCTGAGGGAGCTGGGTCTCCTGAGCCTGGAAAAAAAGGAGACTGAGGGGTGATCTCATTAATATTGATCAATATGGAAATTGCAAGTGCCAGGAGGAAGGAGCCATGCTCTGCTCAGTGTCATCCAGTGATAGGACAAGGGGCAATGGGTGTTAGCTGGCACATAGGAGATTCCACACAACTATGAGATAAAACTTCTTCACGGTGAGGGTGACAGAGCACTTGAAGGGGCTGCCCAGGAAGGTTGTGGAGTCTCCTTCTCTGGAGATGTTTAAACCCACCTGGACTCTGCCTGTGCGACTGTATTTAGGGGTTCCTGTGGCAAGGGGACTGGACTAGACTGGATGATATTTTGATGTCTCTTCCAACCTGTATCATTCTGTGATTCTCTGATTCTCTGAAGCAATTTTGCTATTTCAGGGTCGTTTGGCAATTTAACCAATTCAGAATGCACTTCTGTGCTCAGTTTATGGAAGATTATGTAAAATTTAGTGTAAGAAAAAAGCTCCTGAAGGAATATTTATTACCAAAGATGGAAGAATAGCTATTTCATTTCTGTAGTCTTTCTATACACATAAGATCATAATTTAACATCATAGCATGAATAAGACAAGACACAAACACTTTGGAATCAATACTATGAGAAACTGTTGAACAGGAATCTTTTATTTCAGTCCCTGTTCTATAGAAAGCAGTTGTCTAGTGCTTTAGTTCTTGATAACACCCATGTCCACAAGGAGACTTCATAATTGATTTGGATCCAAACCCACCTTCCACTCTTCAGAAAGAAAACTAACACCAAGTTCCTAGATGTCCCATTTCTTGATTAACTGTTCATAGAAAACTTGGAGAAACTTTTCTCATTTAAAATTAATATTTTGTCATGTGTTATCCTTGTCTTTAGAGAAAATTATTTTCTGTTTTTCACAGTACCTTGAACACCTGACGGGGATTCCTGTTTTGGGCAGAGTACCAAAACCCTGAGTTTGTCCAGGTTTTTTCACCCCACAGTGAGTGGAGGAGATTTTGTTCCAACAATTGAAATGACTTTGAATTCTGAAGCTTCTTCACATACAGTTTGGCATGCTGTGCATGAAAATTTTGATTGAATTTCAATAAGATTTAGTCTCCTAAGTATCCAAATGTCTGACTTTTACTTTCTGAAAATCTTTAGAAAGAAGAAACTCCTGTTAAAGTCTGGTTTTAGGAAGTCATTCAGGGTGATCAGACCCTGGAATGGACTGCCCAGGAAGGTGAAGTCCCCATCCCTGGAGTTGTTTAAGAAGCGGACCTTAGTGCCATGGTCTGGCAGATGTGTTGATGTTAGGTCCTAGGCTAGACTTGACAATCTCAGGTCTTTTCCATCCTCAATAATTCTGTGATTCTAATTGACTCTTTTCAAGTACAGGCTCTGAAAGGATAGATGAGAAAACTTGGTGGAGTGGGAGAAAAAGAAGAGAGGAATCCATTAGAAAGAAGTATTCCTTGAAGAAGCTGGCTTGATCATCTGTTTAACACTGAGGTCATTTGTAAGTACTTGGCACCTATCACTACCAAAGCAAAGCAAAACCAAGATCCCCTCTAAACAACAATAAAGGGAATGTCACTGTGTCAACCACTGAAGGAAAGCAAAGTTCTTGTTTAGATTAGTTCAATCATGCTGTTGCAGTGCATATAGCTTCTAGCTTCCATTCATCAGGAAGGTCACAAAATCCTGGTAATATTTCAAATTCATTGGAATCTACCTCTAGATACAAATTCTTCTTGGAAGGGGCAAATTTTGCAATGACCAAGACATTTTGGATACTCAAGAAGTGAAGTGTAACATTCAGTTAGATTGTTGATTAAATGTGAAAGAAAATCATTAATGTTAAGCTTGGAACAACAGCTTTAAGAAAGCTCAAAGTCATATTTGGTCAAAACAACATCCTTTATGACAGAAACAATACATTTGAGAAGGGGCAGTGGCTGCAAAGCATGTAAATTACCTCAAGAGCAATCTAGATGTATTTCTGGAGGGAATGACTGGAAAACCTGAGAAATGGATTGAAATCAGCAGCAACAACAAAAATACTCATGCTGAGTAGATAATATTTTCATGTTCTTAAGATTTCTGATACTGTTATTTCGGCACAGCAGGACTACGTTGTACTTAATTGTATTCTGAAGACTTCCCAAAAAGGTGCGTACAACAAATGTGCTGAATTTCTGTTTAGGTAGTGAAACACAATGAAAGAGCTGAATTGGAAAGACCCTACAAAGATCTTCTAGTCAGCTACAATGGAAACATCTTTTCTTTCTTCTCTTATTTCTAGGCTTGACAGTATCCTCCTTTTAGGGCTTGATCCAGTAGTATTCTTTTTCTGCATTAATCTTAGTACATGTAAGAATCTGTTGTGCCTGGGATGGGCATCACCTGGAATTCTGGTAGTGTCATTGTCCTAGTGTCACTTTGTCTCATGTTTATAGATGCCACCTACTACAGGTCTCTAGTCAGATACCAAAGATAGTTCCATGAACAGGCAGAGCAGAGAACTAAAGAAATAATTCTGCCCCTGTACTGGGCACTGGTGAGTCCCCACCTCGAGCACTGGGGTCAGGTTTGGGCACCTCAATACAGAAAGGACATTGTGGTGCTGGAGCAGGTCCAAAGAAGGGCAACATGGTTGATGAAGGATTTTGAGAACATCCTCTATGAGGAGTGACTGAGGGAGCTGGGGCTGGTTAGCCTGGGGAAGAGGAGTCTGAGGGGAGATGTTACTCCCCTCTACAACTACCTGAAGGGAAGTTCTAGCTAGAGTAGGGTTGGTGTCTTCTCAATGGTGGTAGCAAACTGGCTCATGTTGCATTTCAGTACTAGAAGAGGCTACAAGGCTACAGGGTGGCTGCAGAGGGACTGTTTATGAACACCTGGAGTGATAGGATACAAGGGGCAATGGTTTCACATTTAGAGAAATGCAGATTTAAACTGGACATTAGGAAGAAGTTCTCTAGCAGGAGGGTGGTTGAACACTGGAACAGCTTGTCTAGGGAGGCAGCTGAGGCCCCACCCCTTAATATATTCAAAGTGAGGAAGGACAAGGCTCTGGATAACCTGATCTAGTTGAGGATGTCCCTGCTTGTTGCAGGAGGGGTGGACTAGATGATCTTTGGAGGTCCATTCCAATCTGGGTGATTCTGATTCCAGATTGGTGTTCTGCCTATGTGAGTCTATAACATCTTGTAAAAGACCTGGAGCTTATCTTATACACAAACACAATTCCAGCTGTATTCTCAATTTTGAGTTAATCTGAACATCATAATTAGCAAAGAAGCCATTGCAAGCACACCTATATTTCCTTCAGATGAAAAAAACCCACCAGATACTATTGCTATAGTGGCAGAAGTGCAGAACATGCATAAGTACTGATTCTATGTCAATTGAATACATGTGATATAAAGGAGTTCTAGCCACAGAGACTTATTACAGGCTGGTAATCTTCCATTTGCTCCTATGATGAGATACTGGAATATCTAATAAAACCTGTGTAAGCAGAAATTATTTTTATTCATGCTGCCCTACTGTATTTCTTTTACAAAATACCAGTGCCCCTATCCAAACTCATTTAGCTAGCACAGGTTGTTCATATTTCACCTCTTCTGATTGATTGCTGATTTTCCCATATCATGCCTCTAACCAGGTTAAAGAGGTCAGGCCAAGCATGCCTGCTGTGACTTCCAGGGCTAATTAAGAAAGAATGTCCTTCAAACTCTGAGCATTACAGACGTCTGAGAAAAAGTCATACTGCCGGAACTTTTGGGGCTTAATTCACCGTATCTTTATACTCACTTCTTTAGAGTGGTTGCAATCCTGCTAGGCAGCTCCACTATGAAGCCTTCATGAAATCGCAGAACCACAGAACATACATCATTGGAAAAGACCTGCTGGATCACAGAGTCCAACCATCCCCACACCAACAAAAAACCTAAATACCTGATAAATGGAAAAACACAAACTAACCCCCTCCATGCTGCCACTCTAGCAGGTCATGAAGCACTGTGTCTACACACTTCTTAAATACTTCCAAGGATGGTGACTCAACCACCTCCCTGGGAAGGCTATTCCAGTGCCTCACCACTTTTTCTGTAAATAATTTCTTCCTAAAATCCAATCTAAACCTCCCCTGCCTCAACTTCACACCATTGCCCCTGGTTCTATCAGCAGTCATCAAGGAGAAGAGGCCAACACCCATTCTCTACAACCTCCCCTGAGGTAGTGTAAAGGACAATGAGGTTCTCCCCTCAGCCTCCTCTTCTCCAAACTAAACCTTCCCAGCTTCCTTAGCCTTTCCTCAGGAGTCTGGTTCTCTAAACCCCATGAGCTTGGCCACTCTCCTCTGGATCTGTTCCAGCATCTCCATGTCTTTCCTATAATGAGGGGCCCAGAACTGAATACAGTACTCAAGATGAGGCCTCACAAGGGCTAAGTACAAGGGCACGAGAACTCCCCTTCTCCTGCTGACCACGCTATTCCTGACCCAGGCCAGGATCTTGTTGGCCTTCTGGCCACCTGGGCAGATGAAGCCACCTGTATCCCAGCACCCTGTGGTCCTTTCTCTTGGGCAGCTTTCCAGACACTCATCTCCCAGACTGCAGCGGGGTGTTGTGACCGAAATGCAGGACGCAGCACTTGGACTTATTGCACCTCAGACCATGGGCCTCAGCCCATAGACCCAACCTGTCCAGGTGTCTCTGGCTCTCCTGCCAGCTCCCTGAGCACTCTTGGGTGAATACTATCTGGCCTCATAGACCATTGAGTGTCTAGATACAGATCATAAACTACTTCTTCCTGGTTTATGGGGGATTTGTACTGTTCTCCATCCTTATCTTCAGGCTCAGGAGGCTGAACATCCTGGGAGCAGTTGGTCTGTCCATTAAAGACAGAGGCAAAGACAACATTAAGTCTCTCAGCCTTTTGCTTGTCATTGGTTGCAATCTTTCCCCTCACATCCAGTAAGGGATAGAGATTCTCCCTTGTTATTTTTTTATTGTTGACGGACCTGTAGAAATTTTTTTTGGCGTTCTTTATGTCAGTGGCCAAGTTGAGTTCCAGCTGGGCTTTTGCCTTCCTAATTTTCTCTCTGTATAACCTGACAAGATCACTGCACTCCTTCCAAGTTGCCTGGACCTTCTTCCAAAGGTGGTAAACCCTCCTTTCCTTCCTAAGTCCCATCTAAAGGTCCTTATTCAACCAGGCTGGCCATATGACACATGGGGATAGCCTTCCCCTGGGCTTTTAAAATCTCCAAAGCAAATCCCTTGTTGTTAGGTCACAGGCTGGACTTGATGACCGCAGAGGTCTATTCCAGTCTCAGTAATAACAATAACAAACTCCACAGGGAAATTACAGCGTCACAGAATTTTATCGAGAAGATGCATGACTGTTGAATGTTAACATGGAACAGCATCAGAGTACAAGAGCATCAGTCATTTCAGTAGGAAATCTTGTGTTGTGTATAACTGAGAATGTCTAAAAAGCTTGTTTCATAATATTCCCCAATCCAAAACGAGTCTATAATACCTGGGAAAAAGTGCATGAATCAAAAGAGAGGGACATCCCTAACTCTTAAGCACAAGATGATCAACAAAACCATCTTGCTTTAAACTTTTAAATAAAGATCATTAGAAGAACTGCTGTGAGGAAAAACAAGTTGAGAGACAAGGCATTAAAATCTCATCTTTAGCCATATACTAAAAGAAAGGGAATCTCAGATAGTGCTAATAAAAGTGCACAGATATTTTGCTTATGCTGGGGACACACTGAGCTTCAAAACGTTTGCCATCATAGAGGCACTAATAATACACTTACACATGATAAAAGTTGTACTACATGAGAAGTCTACAGCTTTCACTTTGCACCATGGAAACCACAAAGAAATACCAACTTACTGAGATTCTCATTCACAGATTCTTTTGGGTTCAGTGGCCTCCAGTACAGTATTGAACAATGTCTATCACAGCTATTTTAATGCATGCTAGATGAAGATTTTTATCTTACTAATAAAAAGCTAGAACATAGATGTTGTATGCACAGCTCTGACTCTGTTTTTGCATTCACATCTGGGATTACACTTCTTTAAGTAAATGGAGTTAAATATTAACTATTTTTGCCAAGAAAAATGGCTTTTGTTCAAATTCAAAAGACAGCAGTGTGGGTTTATTCATGATTCATCTGTTGTTCTGTTTTGTCCAATAGCAACTTCAAAGCACTTCAGCATTATTGGGTGCTTGCAGAGGACCGGCAGCACAATTGTCCTCCCTCAGAGAGGAGGGCAAAATAGTTCAAAAGTGAAAGAAATTCTTAGTCACTTAGTTGGCTGTTTAATCCACTACTTAATTGTATGTGTATTTATTTCAAATGATTTTTTTTTTAAAGACTGATAGAGAAAAATAATTTGCAGACTTCTTAACACGGGAACAATTACAGCAGGAGCCCATATCCTTTACTGAATGAACAATGCTATTCAGAAACGATGAAAATTTCAAAGGATTGTTTCCTGCTGCTAATTTTGCTAGTGAGCTGAATTAGCGAGGTACTGCTGGGAACAGCAGGAGATCTTTATGATACTTTTTCAGAAAAGGAAAGATCTGATGACTAGTGTTAATCATTAAAAAACAGTAATTGTAGGTGTCAAAAAAGAAAATAATACAATGTACAACATATTTTTCCCCTCCCAGTCTTCCTTCCCTGCCCTGCTAACAATTCAGCTCCAAGTCACAAGGGAAAAAAAAGAAGAAAGATTGATTTAAATGGTGGTCTTTGCATATTGGTTAGATTTTCCCTTTAAAATTATACTGCACCAAAATTGAACAAAACAAGACATGTAGAGTTTTGTCCCCCTCACACTGTCTTCACCCTGCCTGTTAAGCCATCTCATTTGGTTAAGCTATCTCTTTTTTGGTTTCTTGAATCTGTCTGATTATAGGTATTAACAACAAAATCTTCAGATTTCAGTCTGCTGTAGGAAAATGTTTAATCTTGCTTGACACTTTATACAAGTCCTTTTCCAGGAGCTTTTAAAGGGCTTAGTTCAGAACTCTATTTCACAGCTCTTTGGGAACGTTAGGAAGTGATCTCAATTCCAACCTGGCAGTATCACTCCTCCTTCCTGTTCAGATTTTAATTCAGATTTGTGTAAAAGTAACTAATTTTTATTTCTTATTGCTGCAAAATATGCCTATGATTTTGTTGTTACTGAGTAGTAAAAAAGATGAAAGGCTCTCTTCGTCACATTGACCAAGATGTGCTGTAACAAGGTGTAGTTAACAAACAATAGAATCAGCACAAGTAAAGTCATTATTATCCAGTGTAATAAGTTTTTAATTAGGGTTTTAACTTAAAAAAAACCCAGCAAAATACCACAGAATATACCTTGAATACATCTGTGTTTACTGTGAAGTTCATTGACACATGCTCACTTGTCTACAGCAGTAAGACCACGTCCACATAATAAAGGAACTGCTTATACCATGCATGGGTTAGGATTTTAGGGAGAATCACAGATTTATTGAGGCTGGAAGGGACCTCTGAATTCATCCAGCTCAGCCTAGGACCGGACATCACCACATCAGCCAGGCCATGGCACTAAGGGCCACAGTCAGTCTGTCCTTAAACACCTCCAGGGATGGGGACTCCACCATTGCCCCGGTCAGTCCATTCCGGGGTCTGATCACACTTTCCATGAGGAAGTGCTCCCTAAGATCCAACCTAACCCTCCCCTGGCAGCTTCAGGCCTTGCCCTCTTATCCTGGTGCTAGTTGCCTGGGAGAACAGCCTGACCCCCACCTGACTACAACCTCCTTTTACAGTCTTATAGAGAAGGGAAGGTCCATCCTGAGTTTTCTTTTCTTCAGGCTAAACACCACCTGCCTCAGCCTCTTCTCATCAGCCTTTCCCTCCAGCCCCTTCACCAGTCTCATTGCTCCTTTGGAGTTGCTCCAGCCCCTCTTTCTTGAATTGAGGTGCCCAGAACTGTCCCCAGTACTCGAGGAGAGGCCTTACCAATGTCCAATACACAGGGAGAATTATGTCCCTAGTCTTGCTCGCCACACTATTCCTGATAAAAGAGAGAATGCCACTGCCCTTTCGTGCCACCTGGGCACACTGCTGGATGATATTCATCCAACTGTCACCAGTACTCCCAGGTCCTTCTCTGCCAGGCCATTCATTGCCCAGTCTGTTGCACTACAGGGGGTTATTGCAGCCAGAACAGAGGTTGGCTTTCATTGCTGGATTTTATTCGGATGTCTGGTTTTGTGTTTTTTTAACCAAAAAGCCAGCAATAAAAATACACAACCAAAACCACGAAACAAAACAAACAGAAATGAAGTTATCACCACACAACCCCAAGGCAAAAGTGTTAAAACTAAGATGCTTTTAGTAACTCCTTAGGCTAAGAGTAAGGCACCACTAGAGAAGCCTCACCAAAGACAGCTGTGATACCAGAAGTCACAGATAAGATCAAGATGAAATATTGCAATGAGCTGAGCATCACTAGGCCAATGACAAACTCACATGCAGAACCAAATACAAGGTACAGGAAGAGATGTCTATACTGCCATAGGCTGCCTTCAGTGGGTTAGGCACTAACAAGTAAAGTTTATTGTTGACCCACCTGTAATCCACATATTGCCATTGAAAACTCACATTTTCAGGGTGTGGTTTTGTTATTATTAACCAATAAGGCACTCTTAACTAACCAGTATCTAATTAGCGCTTGGAGACTAGTTCTGTGACACAGTCACTGCAGCAGGTCAGAACACTTGCCAGTCCATTCCACTATACAACTACTGGTCAGTAACCACATGTCACCTTCATGTTGTATATGCATTTCCTCAAATACCTGGGTGCTGTCTCTAAGATAAAAAAATTAAAATACGAGGTACATGCAATTGTTATTCCACAAAATAAAAAGGCAGCTCTTGTTTCAAAAACATTTCAGTCAAGCAACTCTTTTCACCCATATGGCCTACTGCTTTACATTAATAAAGCCTTTAGAGCAGTATGATACAAGAGTAAAACAGAGTCTCTTCCCCCTGGGCTGCTTAGACCTCTCTTGCACACTTCTGACCAAAGGCACCACTCTCCCATCCTCCTGAACCTGATCTATTCTGTCATTGTTCCTGCTTAATTCCATTGACAAATAGCTATATATGCACTATGCTGAAAGTCAAAATGGAATGTAAGACTTTAGGCACCTAACATCCCTCTGCTTTTCTCTCTCTGCACTCTTTCTCCATAGAGCAGTGTGAGTAACCCCCTGTCCTGGTTTGGAACAAGCCTAGGAGCAGAGATCCTTAGTTAGAAATCTCCCTTCCCCATTCAACTCCCCTGACTCCCTCTTCCCTCAAGGCAGAGAGAGGAAGTGATAAATAGATCACAGCACCTCCTGAATGCAAGTGAAATAAATAACTTTTATAAAGCGGGGTATTAAATATCAATACTGACAAAACAGAGGCAAGCTACCCCGAGATGAAGAGCAATCCCCCCAAAAACTCCCATCTACCATGGTGAGCACTCTCTGCCTCTCCATCATCCCCAAACCTGACCAAGACAGCAGACACAGGTGATAGCACACCTCCGGGCAGGCAGCGATAGTCCGTACAGCTGGGGTCAGAGTTGGGGGTCAGGTGCCAGGCAGCTCAACTCGGCACATGTGGAGGGGCCAGAAGTAGCAGGGGTCCAGGCAAAGGTCAGGCATGAAGGACAAGAGCGGGATGAGAGATCTCCCCAAGTAGCGTCTTTGTATCAGGTTGCAGGATAGAGGGCAATGCTCCCTGCANATTTGGGAATAAAAGGAACTGCTCGAAAGAGGAAGAGAGAAACTGACTGATTTTCAGCATCTCTGCCAAGCAAAATAGAATCTCTGGGGCTAGGTCCTTCAGGATAGTGGAGGTAATCAACAGATCACTACACAGGACATCTTGCATTTACTCACTGTTTGTCATTCCCAGATCATAGAATTCATAAAATTGTAGAAATTGGTTTGGTTGTTTGGGTTGTTTGGTTGGAAGGGATGTCTAAAGGTATCTAGTCCAAACCTCCTACAACACGCAAGGGCTTCTGTTATTAACACAGTTTTGCATTCTCCCCTGATAGCAGTGAGACACTTACTGCTCAGATCATTTGGGTCACTTCTATCAGAGTGGAACACCTTAGTTTTGCCTTTTCTTGCACTCCGAGGTTGCAGAATCAGCTCACAAAACTCCAGTCCTAATGCTGGATGAGAGAGCCCAGCCAAAGCAACAAGAAAGCCAGCATATAAACACAAACCTCAGTCACCCTCAGGGAATAAATCTGGAACAGCACAGCTGTGGACATAGATTATTTTGTTTTCAAAACGAGAAAAAAAGTGGAGGCTATACATCTACAGATCATCAAGCAGTATGTCATTTCACTTTGGGGCTCACAATGCTAGACAAGGAAAATCAGAAATCCAGAGGAAATTCAGATTTCTGGAAAATACTACAACAGCTAAGTTTTTACACCACTACATATTTTGCAGATCTTTGTTCCATCTAAAGCTATTTGAACCCTCTAAAATTCATAGAAACATGGATGTTTTGTTGGAGATGGGATTACCAAACTGCTCTGTTGGGCATACCACCTTATTACAAAAGAGTTATACTTTCAGAGTCACTAAAGTTGAGGTCAGCCTATCAAAAGTGATCCCTTATCACTGATAAAGTTTTCTTTTCACAGAAAGACAACAAGGGTTTATGAAATCAGTGTATCCGTATTATCCACCACACACCGTATGCCTCCATCTAACTTGCTGACCAGCAAGGACGGGCAACATTAAGAGTCTTGTTCTATATTTTTGTCTAGCTGATAAGGCCTTGAAATATATTTCTCATTAAAACCTACCCTGCACTGCTTCTTTTTGCTATAGCTGGGTCAAGTACAGGTTGACTTTCATTCAAGAAAATGTGTTCCTTATCCCTAGAGACTGGTGACCTCTTAGGTATTGTGGTATGGTCAATGAAATAATTAAAGAAAAGGGACATGATGAGCTCTACACTAACTTCAGAAATGCTTAACCAATTATCTGGCTCTTATACTGACTTTATTAGGGATAGTGTATGGCACAGAGCACCTATCAACAAACCACTCATCAAGTATTGATTTACACTCAGTTAGCAGTTAATTGACATTTGGTTTTGACTTTGAAACAGTGAGGGCCTGAAACATATTTTAAAGGGTCTGTAACTCATTGGTGAAGTTATTCAAGTGAAAAGATTTTCTTGCCTGCATCAGATATGTGAATCCGTGCAATTTCCCCTCTTTTTGTATCGTATTTGCCACACCTCTCTGAGGTGGTTCCTCATTCACGTGTGGATCTTGAATACAGGAAGATGACTCCATGTCCATGAGGTCTGAAGAAAGTCTTGGTCTTTAGCATGAAACATATTTCCTCTCAGTGATTCCAAGCTTCACTGTAAAGTTTTGGATTTACTTTCCTATCACTTTCTTCATTTAAGCACTTTTGGTGAAACAAAATAGAAAGGATATCACCCCATTAGGTCAGTAGTATTTCAGTAATTTTCTTAGAGGACGATGGCATTTCTCTTGTTATTTTGATACACAGCTTTAGGTACTCCCATTGTTTTACTCTTATCATATTATTTAGCCATGCTTGTAGAGTATCATTAAGTTTATAAGGCCTTATGAAAATGAAATTTGCACTGAGGGGGACAAATTCTGAAATATTTGGGTAAAAATAAGCATCTCACTGAATGTTTATAGCTCACCATCTAATATAATAACCATTAATACACACCATAATGTCATGATCAGTAAGCCATGATAAATCACAAAACCTGAAACAAATAACATAGCAAATCCAAGCTATTTGGGATTTGGACTCCACTACTAAACCAGAACAGCTTCATAAGCTGCATCATAAAGAGGTAGGTGCTTTTCTTCTGGAAAACTAATAAACCCACAGTTTTGTTTGACAAAATGATACAAAATGATACAAAACAGAGATAATTCCACGTAAATCCATAGGATATAAAAGTACTGTGCTATGTCAAATAAGAAGGGAGTCTCTATGCACTGTGTTGAATGACATTCAGATAAATTGAACAAAACTAAATATGAAAAAGGGTAAAACCGAGGAAATATCCCAATGCTACTGCACTAATATGATACAGCATACATGGATGAGGAGTTCAGCAAACATGAGTCTGTATCACATCACCAGCTATTTGTCAGAGTCC
This sequence comes from Upupa epops, assembly GCA_013397515.1. Classification (NCBI taxonomy): domain Eukaryota; kingdom Metazoa; phylum Chordata; class Aves; order Bucerotiformes; family Upupidae; genus Upupa; species Upupa epops. The sequence continues at coordinate 98,584 of VZRI01005110.1, read as the reverse complement.
TTCTCCTCTCATACACTAGTGGATTTGCAATGCAGAAAGCTCCCATTTCCAAAACAGTAGTTGTTCCGTGAATAGAAAAGAAATAAAGTTCTCTCTGGTACATGATAACTGAGAATATTCTTATCATGCACTTGCCTTCCCAAAGATTTGTAGACATCAAGCAGTTGTTAATATGAAGGCAAGAACTTGATCCCAGTTTAGTGTGTAAAGAAATAGTAATAATTTCTCACTGTATCCAGTGTTTATTGCTGATTCTTCAAGCTTCCATTATAAACCAGAGAGATTTTTATTTTGAAAAATTACATAAAGCCACAACAGACTTTCAGTGCCAATAAGCACAGCTAACTCTTGAGTATAGGTCTGGGCAACAAGACATGAATCTTAGCTTACAGAAAGCACTTAGAAATGCAGTGGACTTGCGTGTCTTGAGTAATAATGCAAAGTGTGTACATGAGCTCTACAGAGTTTAATCTCCTGTTGAGCTTGTGAGATTCAGACCACTGAAGCCTGGACTTTGGACTGTCGCTGCAGGGTACAAGCCAAAGGTTTAATTTTCACTTTAAACTGACCATCTAAACAGAAATCAGATTCACTGGGAGCCTCAAATTGAATGGATTCAATATTACAATTTACAATTTACAGTCACCCAGGAATGATGGTGAGCTATAGCCAAGGATCATAGCTATACAAAATACCTGAGCAGTGGCCACAAGAGACACAAGCTGTGCTAGTATTATTAGTATCATCCCTCTACTGTCAGAAGTTCCACACATGTGCAGATGAGGCCAGATGGGGCAGTCTCATTGAATATTTCAGATTCACTGGGTGGGGAGGGGGTTGGATTAGATGGTCTCAAGAGGTCCCTTTCCAACTCTGACAATTCTGCAATCATTTCCCATCTTCTGCTTCATTCTGAGAAGTGTGCCAACCATTCTTATTGTTATTTCCCTATCTGAAAACTGGAACAATGATCTCTGGATAAGATTCAATGTTGCCATACTGCTCAAAGACATTACAATGTACATACTACTATAAAGTAGTGCTTCACAGAATGACAGAATTATTGAGGATATCATCAAGTCCAGCCTAGGACGTAACATCACCACATCGGCCAGACCAGGGCACTAAGGGCCACAGCCAGGCTGTCTTTAAACCTCCAAGGATGGGGACTCCACCATTTCCACAACTTCAGCCTTTGACTACATCAAGGAGATAGCCTACTGCCACTTGCTCTTCCAAATGAAGATACATAAATACTGAAGAAACGCAAAAGTAAATCTGTTTGAACATACAGATTCAATATATTTGTAAGTCATGTTGTTCTTTGTACATCTATATGTAAATGGCAAATGTTGATCCTTAAGACTGGATTTCTTTGTATTAAAGTATAGAAGAAGAAAAGTCAGGCTATGTCATAAGGTCCATCTTAAATAAGAATCCCCTGGAAAGCAAAATGAAATACAAAAGCTAAAAGAGAAACTTTTAGTTCTGTAGGTATACAGGAGTTACACTGGCTCACTGTGTGGTAGTTAAACAGGAGGAGTCAGGACAGAAATCTTAAAGCATATTCTAGCTGCTTATTTCTGTCTGCTTCACTCATGCAGACCCATGAAACATAATCTTAAGGGCTACACACAAAGCTGATCTTTTTGTCCTGAAATACGGATTAATCCAAACCGTTAAGAGCTTTTTAAATACAGTATCATCTGCTTTCCATCAGATAATCTGATAGCAAATGGCATGTTTGTTGCTTTTAATGTATTTGCTAACTATATACTAAAAAACCCAAAAACAACAGCTAGGAAAATTTATCATAAAATAACCTACTCACCAATAAAATGCTAAGAAAAAGCCAGTTTACAAGCTAAGAACATGACGGTGCCAGTGCACAACTTAAAGCTAATGGTTTTATAGACCAAACACACTAACACGGCATCCTTATCCTGCAGAGTGAATAGGATTATCCCTGCAAATATTCCCCTAACATAGAATTAAGCCATCAAGTTTCCTTCACTGCTGCATGGACGTATGAACAAAATGATCACAAGTTCAGGTCAAGTGTAATACAGCTCTGCTATTACACATCACTCATATGGCAAGAAAAACAGGAGGAGAGAGACATCAAGAGCTGAGTTGTTGCTGCTAAGCATATTTTATGACATCAGCATTATCAGTCTTAAAGAGAATTACTGGCTCACACTGGAAAGATAGTGATAACCATTTTAAGGTAACTTAAAATATCTGTATTTTGCAGTTTGAGCTTCTCAAGTACCTTTGATTTCTACTCCTTCTGTTTTGATTCCTAGAATTACTGCCATACAAACACAGAATCACAGAATTACTCAGGCTGGATAAGACTTCTGAGATCGCCCAGCCCAGCCTAGGACCTAACATCACCCGATCAGCCAGACCATGTCACTAAGGGCCACAGCCAGTCTGTCATTAAATATTTCTTGGGGTCGCAACAACACCACTGCCCTGGGCAGTCCATTATGGGGTCTGATCACCTGTGCCATGAGGAAGGGCTTCCTAACAACCAACCTTACCTTCCACTCACACAGTTTCAGGCTCTTGCCCCTTGTCTTGTTGCTAGTTGCCTGGGAGAAGAGCCTGACTCCCACCTGACTACAGCCCCTTTCAGGTAGTCACATTTTCCTAGTCTCTAGGCAATTGGAGGAGAGTTCAACTAATCAAAATTAAATTGTGTGCTCTCTTTGAAGTGAAAAAGCAAAGCAAACTGCATTATGTATCAAAGAAAGCTTTATGTTATGTAAATTTTCAGAATTTTGAGGGGTGGTGGAGGTAAGCATGCGAATAGTTATTTTCAGCTGTTCAGACCATGAGCAATCTTGGCAATATTTGAACAATGAATGTCCCATAGGTAAAGATTTCTAGCTATAGATCAAAACCAAGAAAAGACAGCTTTCAAATATTTAAGGAAGTTATCATACAGCAAGAGAGCCATTATCTGATGCACAGAGACTCTTTAATGCTGTTACCCATCAGCATTTCAGATGACAAATAATTGTAACAGTAAAAAATTACTGCTTTAGATGCAAAATTTTCAAAAGAAGTGTTAAAAAGAAAGCATTTCTTTTTCATCCCCTGCTTTCCAATGTCTTACATAATTCATTTACAAATATTTCCTATCTTGAAGACATTTGTTTCTTGACAAAGTACTAATATGGTCCAGAACATTTCATCTTTCAAAAGAAAATTGACCCTCCATTTTTCACATGCCTATGTCACTTTGAATAATTAGAGCATGTTACCAAAACAACAGTTTTAACATTACAGTGCAGCTTCTGTTTTACAGCTACCTTTACATCAAAACATTTGAATCATAGCTAAGTGCACAGTGACTTAAATAAATACAGTAGAGGAAAAAAAAAAGATGTTAAATGAATCCAGGAAACTTCCCATTGTATGAAGAAAATACCTACTGATGTATTAAGTGATATATATCAGAATATGTTGGATTAGTCAAGATAAAGCTGTTCACACCCAAAGAAGGAATATGGCATTCTATGAATACTAGCATCAGGTCTGGATGTAACCAATACTCCCATAAAATTTCAGCAAGTATGACTCTTCTCGTGTTCTTTTCAGTCAAGCATTTGTCTATAACTGTTCTGCTTTAAATGCAGAACAACTGTTCTGCTTTAAATGAAGAACAGTTATAATCAGCAAAATCTGATTATAATTTGTGTGTTTTCTGCAGAAAGTTTGGGTTTAAAAAGGTGAAAAGTATCTGGCCACTTCCTCCTTTCCTCCCTCTTCTCCCTCCTAGGTGACTTCTGTTTTCTCCTTCACTACTGTTCCATTTGGACTGTTGAGAGCTGTGTTGCTACCACTGAGAGAGAATGTTGTCACTTCTAAGAATGCTACCACTCCTCAAGGTGAAGAACATTTATGGAGAGTGGTAAGATTTGCCTGGACCTGGAGAGACGAAGAGAATTCTGAAACTTGAAGATTCATAAGGATCGAGACTGAAGTCAAACAACCACTGTGATTTCAGAGAGAAGGAGGCACTGGCTATAAAGAGGATGTTTCAAGCATTTTATCTGAGTTCAGTGTAGGAGTAGTGTGACAAAACTCTGTGTGTTTGTGTCTTGTGTGGGGTTTGTCTCTGATGTGAGTGGGGGGAGTGAATTAAAATGTCTTAGTGCCTTTCTGCCCCAAATGGATTCAGTTGTTTCAGTGTCTGCAGATCTGTCAGTGAGTTTGTTAAACCCTCCCTTTGTGTCTTGCACTTAATCTAAAAGGTCTTGTTTGAAATACATTTGTAATCTCTGACCCATGACATTAATGGTGACTCGGGGAGACGTGGGGATCCATATAAGGACCCACAACACTACTACACTTCTATACCACTACAGTAACACACTTACAAGAAAAAGTTGTATTATGTTCACAGATTGCAGTTTACAGAAGATGCAACTTTATTTTGGTCCATTCTTTTGTCTTTGTGGAAGGCTAAAGGTGCCTAAAAATGCATGCAGCACTTAGAAATCATATTTGCCAAGAGATCTTTGGCTTAAGATTTCAGTGTAAATGAAATTTCACATGATGAAATGGAGTCACAACAGCTCTAAAAAGACATAAATCTATTTTTCAACTGCCAGTGATTCAGAAAAGTCAACTACATGGGGTTTGATAACAGAAGCATTATTCTAAAAGTTTAAAAATATATTGTTGAGAAGAAAAACACTGAAAGGAAAGAGTAAACTGAAATATTAACAAAGGAAGGACCCATACTTAAAGAGTGCAAAAAATGTGGAAGATTTTGGAGGTTTCTCTAAAGACCTTTCAGGTCTACTCCAAGTCATTGTTAGATTTCTGTTATGAGGTATTTTAACAAGATTTCTAGCAGATTATTAGGAAGGCAAATTACTTCCTTTTGATGCCATACTTAATCCTACTGACAATATCCTTCACTACAGTATTACTCATATGCACACTGATAATTTCCCAAGTCCCCCTGTGATTGAAATCCTAATTATGAAGTTTAGCTTGATTTCTGTTGCACAACTCTGGTATACTTTGGCATCCAGTCAGCACTGATGGCACAAACCTGGCAACTGCCCATCTAGTTGTTTGCTTGTTTATTAAGGTATTTAATAGAATTTCAGTGATTATGTGTTCTATTTCATTCTATTTCTACAATATTACCACAGCTAAAGTTAACTCAGTGAAAGGAGTGACCATTTGTCACCAGATCATTTGGTAATAGACTAGAATCTCTTGTGTCTTAACCCATTTAATGGAAGTACTTAAAACCCTCTTATTTTAATAATTGGAGGGTTCTGAAATTCAAGATGATAATGAATAATTCATAGGATTTTCTTAATGATAGCATCCCTCTAATAAAGAATGCATTCAGCTATAGGCCCTCAGGATGGACAGACAAACTTCAAAATTAACTTTAAAATTAATTTATCTAAAAATATGTAGCTCTTATCTTGCCTTCCAGGGAAGACTGTCACAAACTTCAGATCTTAATATTTTTTAATGGATTAGACTTGACATTACTACTTTATAATGATTTTTTTTTTTGCTTTGCTCTTTCCAACAGAAATATTACAATTGTATTTCTGCTTTTCCTAGAGTTGCCAAAATGCTTTACAAAGCAGCAGAGCTGCCAGAGTCTCTAACAATAAACAACTCCCACAGATCACCATCAACACCTTCAGCTGATTCAGAGATGACAGGATGCTAAAGGCTGTTGAAATTCAAGAAGCAGATTTTGTTTCAGGAAGATTATTAGAAGAAGTATTGCTCATTATAAAAGCACGGTTAGTCCTCATAAATAAAAATAGGAAAAGAAAAGCTTTCCTCCAGAAGCTTTAGAGAACTGTTTGAATTGGAGGGTGTCCAGAGGAGAGCAGTAAGTCTGGGGAATGGACTGGAGGAAAGTCTGATTGGGAGATGCTGAGGGAACTGATGGTGTTTAGCCTGGAGGAGACTCAAAGGGTACCTTCTCCCACTCTACAACTCCCTAAAGGGAGATTGTGGTCAGGCTGGGTGTCAGGCTCTTCTCGCAGGCAACCTGGATGTTAGGAAGCCCTTCCCCACAGAAATGGTGACCAGACCCTGGAATAAACTGCCCTGGGCAATGGTGTAGTCCCCATCCCTGGAAGTGTTTAAGGACAGACTGGATGTGGCACTTGGTGCCATGGTCTGGCTGATGTGCTGATGTTAGCACCTAAGCTGGGCTGGATGAGCTCAGAGGTCTTTTCCAGCCTCAATAATCCTGTGATTCTGTGAACATTGGAACAAGGCTAGAACCCAAGTGTTTTCCCTCCCAATGATTTTTACATCCTAAAGTCAAGTCATTTACATTAGGAACCACAAGAATCTCCAGTCATTTACAGCATAGCTTACTTTGTGTAAAGCAGTGCAAGCAATTCATGGGAGGTATCACATGCCAAACATTACTGTAGGTCCCAAGGCAAAATGGGCATATATTTGTCAAGTAAGAAACTAAGAAAAAATACTTTGGAACAAAGTTAGTGTTGTAAGCTGAATATAACAGCTCAATTTTCAACTAAGGTAGGGCAGTAAAATAACTTAAACTTGGAAAAAAACAACAGAGTAAGTGTTGATCATCCCTAGAATGGGATGAAGCTTCTGCTGCCATGTAAGAAACTGGGTCTACATAGCAGCTAGAAGCCTTTAAAGATTCTGATGGATAGGGGTAATTTTGCATGAAGGGAAGGGCAAATTTAGTAATGAATAAACCATTGTAGCCAGTCCTCAGAGATTAGAGGGGCTATGTGTGTCATGATTTATACCTTTATAGGGGTGCCAATCAAAGAGTATTGCTATAGGTCCAACACCAGCTTCTTGAACAGCCTGTATGCTGTATGTCCACTTGTCCTTCTCTGGCAGGAGTTAGGTGTATGAATAGTAATATTTATTTACTATAGATCTGACACCAGATTCGAGAACAGCTCAGCTGTAGATCTGGTTGCATTCACAATAAGCCCTGTAATGCACAAATAATCTTCTTTTTTCATTCTTGCAACATCTACAGGTTGAGGTTGCTGGGGATAAAATAACTGACTGCAGAAAGTGCTCTATCACTGCTGAAACACAGAAAGACAAATCCAGACACTCGACACAAATCTGACCAAAGGATGTCCCTCTGGGGTGGATCAGGAGGACAAACCTATCCATCTGTCCTTGCAGTTTGGTGACAAAATTCTTATCCACCAAATCAGTCCTCAAAGAAGCAATATTTATGGCTCAGTTTTCTGTTAACGTGCAAAGTGTGAGGAAGGACTGCAGTCAAAGATAAAGTGGGTTTAGCAGTTGCACAAGCATTCCTCAATGGACTATTAGCTTCTGCCATTGTCCTACTGTGTTCTGCTGGGAAGAGTTAACTGCTGCCATAAGACCACACCTGCCCAATCTAATATTGTGCCAACATAAAACTCTGAGCCCCAGGCCTCTGCCCCGCCTCAGGGTCTGCTCTAGACATTAGGTATTTATCACCAGTAGCAGCTTTCAAGGATGTGAGTTTTTGCTGCTCCTGAAAACTGTGGAGGAGAAAATGGGAAGCAGTCCTGCTTGGGTAAAATCTTACCATAGAGATGTGGAAAAATCCACACAAGGTCTGCTCAGTCTCACTGACCTGCAGGTTTGTCTATCAACAGTAAACACAGAACATCCTGTAGGTGCTGGAACTAAAGGAAGACACAACATGACAGTGACAAGGTGTCAATCCCGTTGTGCTTTAGAGCCTTGCAGCTTGCCAAGGAGCTGCCTTTCCTGCTATTTCTTGGGGACAGAGGTTTTCTCTTATTCTGCAGGCTTGGCTAGTGAGCAGCAGTGACATTCAGCTGGCATTTAACAGAGACGTAAGTGTAGTGAATAGAAGTGTCAGCAGGACAGTGCTCTTCTGTGTCACCTTCAGCCTGGTGGTGAGCTACTGATGTGAGAAGCACAGCAAGAACAAATAGGCTTAGACATGGCTAAGTACTGCACTCCTGAAAACTCCAGGGAATAGATTTTCCTGTCATTCCTGATGCTGTCTCTTTTACAAGGTGCAAAGAAGAGTGGATACACAGTTTTCACACACAATTTGGAAGCCCGTGACTTCTACATATGTTGTCATCACTATATGCTTGCAAGACTCTTTGCATACTCATAGTCTACAGCATCAGTACAGTCTGCAATGAGCCATTTATGAAGAGATCAGTCAGAAGCAAAACCTGCCAATGCCATTCGAATTGGATACTCTGTGAGTAGTCAACGTGTGCATGTAAATTATTATTAAAAATATTATTAATGTATTAATAATTATTAACTATTGTCTACAAGAAGAAGGATCAGTTAGTTGAAAGGTCCATGAAGCAAGTTTACCTTTTAAAGTATTAAAATAAGACTGAACAACTTGTAGTTTCTCTTCACTAACACCATTGTAACTGCCTGAGCCCTCTGCCCACCTTCTGTTTTGCTTTTGGTTTTCCAAGATGCACATCATACTCAGGGATTACACTGAATGGGACCAGAATGACCCCTCTGAAACACTATCCAAAAGAGATTTCTCCTAATATGTTTGTGTCCTCTTACATTAACATGAGCACATAGCATCTTTGCTTTCCTTCCTGTGCGCTTTCATTAAAGACCTGTCCAAGCAGAAAAGTTAAAACCTAATGAAGTGTCTCCACTCCTTACCCACTCCTTCAGCTGCACTGCTTAACACAGCCATTTCCAGAAGACCAATTGCTGTGGGGCTCTAATCTGAAGCCAAAAACTGATGTGTTAGCTGTCTCCCATTTCTCTCAGTGTGTGTGTAATGGCATTGTGATACACATTTTGTTGTTGTTGTTGTTGTTCTTTTACTTATTTAGAGCTTTTTTCTTTTCATCCTGGTGGGGGGTTCAATAAAGTACTTTCTTTTTATCAAAGTTACTTCATTACCTGATGAATTCTGAGTGAGAACTGGCCAGTGTGCTTGGATTGCAGGCAACAGCCCAGAACTTCATTCTAACCAAGGACACCATGCAAGCTTTGTCATTTCTGGAAAGAAATGGAACCACTCCAGAGATAACAGAATAACATTAGTAAAACAATATTACAAGCTTTAGTGACTTGGTTGTAGTCTAACCCATATTTTTCTTGTTTTGTTAGAGCAGCAGCTTTCACTGTAAATATTAACAGGTTTTAATGGTTTCAGTAGACCATTCATTCTTTCCACTTTCCTAATATTTATCCTGTAGGTAAATGGAAATTCTGACCTTGTGGCTTTCCAAGTCTTGCTTCAATTGTTAAGCTGTATTATGCAAGTGAAAGAGTCAGAATATTGTATTCTTCTACCTCTCCACTAAGGTACACAATAAGTCTCTTCCTGGGCATAACTTGGTGACAATTTCATTAATTTGGCTAATTCACCTGCTATCCTTGCACAGCCATTACAATAGCAGTCAGCTGATGAGGGACCAACATAATAGTGCACAGGAATCCAGAATTGCACTGTCCTTGTGTTTCAATATGGTGTGCTTCAAGCCTCTGTGTCTAACTCGTGACTCATACATGTTCAGAGATAGCTCATTTTGAATTAAGGAGATTGAAATGGGTTTAAATAAGTCCTTATTTTCTGCACACTTTCCAGTGTATTTGCTTTTCTGAGCTCAAATAAATCAGTTCTTTCCAGAGAAAATAGCATACTGAAGTGAATTTAGGGGTTTAGTAGAGGTTTCTCGATATCTATCAAAATCTTTTTACTGGCTTCTTCAAAAAAATACATCATAAAATTGCAATGTTTTAAATCTTTTATATAAAAGGGACCATTTAAATGAGCCACAGCAACATTATTGGCAAGTATTTAAAACATGAGTTGAAGATTTCACTAAATATTTCACAGCTGTTTATTTCTAGGACATTTCATTAAGAGTTTCAAAAATAGGAATAACACAGACTCAGATGTGTAGTGTTGATGACAAAGAGATAAACAAAACAACACTAGATATCTTCCTTTCCATGGAGTTGCCAAAGTTAGTCTCTTCATACGACCTGATCCGTATCGTCATCTGACATCATCTGACTGTGATGTCATTAGTCACAATTGTGAATTGTCATGTGACATCATACAACCTGTGATGTCTTGTGACGGTGATGACATAAGTCCTGACTCTGATGTCACCTGACACTCTATTGAGCTGTGATGTTAAAAGTCCCAGCTGTCCTGTCCCAAGTCTCCACTCTTTTCTCACCTAAATGTGATGTCGCGTTTGCAGACAGCAATGTCATAGTACTGACTGTGATGACATCTGAGTCTGATGTCACGATGAACTGTCATGATATCTGCAGTATTGATTGTTTTGCCATGGCAGGGGGTTTGGAATGAGATGATCTTTAAGGTCCCTTTCAACCTGAACCATTCTATGAATCTATGAATCATATTTTCATACTGTGTCATATGTCATGAGTGCGATGTCAACAACTGTGACACCATCTGCATGTTATGTTGTAATACTGGACTGTGATCTCCTAAGTTCTGTCTCTGCTGTCATCTGACTGTGATGTCATAAGTCCAGACTGTGGTGTCATGAAACTGTGACATCAGAAATTGCATTACAATGTCATGCGATAGTGATCTAAGTCCTGACTCTGGTATCTTCTGACTGTCACTCAATGGAATTGCCATATTAGAATTCCCAATTGTGGCGTCCTAAGGATCAATTATTTTGTCACCTATGTGTGATGTCATATTTCTAGACTGTGATGTTGTAGTACTGATTGCATGAATCAGCTCACAGCATCGGACAGCTGTAAGGCATTTTTTAACCATATTTTCTAATAGTCAGCTAGACCAGACTTGCAAAACACTGCAACAAAAGCTTCAGCAAGAGTGCTTCTTCCATTGTTATGTTTTCAGTGGCTAAGATTGACTTGATGATCTCAGAGATCTTTTGCAGCCTCAATAATTCTGTGATTCAGTGGCTCTGTGGAAGCAACAGACATTTTTGCTGTGTTGGTATGGAAAATCTGCTTTATGAAGCCCTAATTTCATTGTTTAAGATGCCAGAAGGGAATTTAGATTGAAACAGTAAGAATAGGCTTCAATTTGCATTGTCAAGAAATATCTATAAATCTGAGCTTCGAGAAAGCTGTAAGGAATGTGATGAGCTGTAAGTTGTGCACACCTAGAGCATTACTATCCTTTATAGGCTTCTTAGAGTCAGGGAAGGAAAAAAATAATTTTTCAGCTGTTTATCTCTGAGGAAAGATTTTTATCCATTTCTACATAACCTTCCTCCTAATCTCAAGCAGAGAATTATTAACAGTTTAACCATCAGGAGGAAGGTAGTGATGGTGCCCCTGTACTCTTCACTTGTGGAAATGCACCTTGAGTACTATGCCCAATTTTAGGCACCACAGCTAATAAAGGACATTGAGGTGCTGGAGCAGGTCCGGAGAAGGGCAACAAGGCTGGGGACAGGTCTGAAGAACAGGCCCTGTGAGGAGTGGCTGAGGGAACTGGGGTTATTTGGGCATTAGAAGAGGAGGCTGAGCAGAGTCTTTATAGCTCTCTACAGTGAAAGGGTGAACTATAGAACTGCTTTTAGAATGCTGTGGTTAGTGAAATCTTAGTAAGCAGTTTGCCTTTGAGAGAGAAAGTTTGATCAACAACTTCTAGCAGACCACCAAATAAGGAATCCTGTTTGGGAAAGACTGCGCCAGATGTACTTTGTCCCGTTAAGACAAAGGGAAATGTTATTCCTAGATAAGGGGAGACAGGACTGCTGACTTGGACGAGAATGTGCTAATGAGGGAAAGGTTCAAGAACAGTCTGCTGAAAGTAGCAACAGAGTCTGCGCAGGGGAACTGGGTCAAAAGTTTACAGCGATGAAGACCCCTACAGACCCTTACTGCAATAAACTGCAAGCCCAGATGGGAGGATACCTAATTTGCATCAAGAGTGGGGAAGGCAATGCTAGTTTATAAATATTGTATTAGGCATTGGATAATTTCATGTATATGGAATTCTTCCCACTATGTAAGCTGAACACAGTCAAGTTCAGTGTGCATGCTTGTGGAGGCACGAGTCACCGTGCACCCACAGGCGATAATAAATTACCCGCTAGAAACTCTACCGGAGTCTCTGGTTTTTCTCCACACATCAACAGCTACCTAGAAGGAGATTGTAGTGAGGCTGGTGCTGGTCTCTTCTCCCAAAATACTGACAGGATGAGAGGAAATAGCCTCAAGCTGCCTTAGGAGACATTTAGATTGGGTCTTAGGAAGTTCTTTACTGAGGAAGTAATTGGGCACTGTAATGGGCTGCCCAGGGAGTTGGTGGAATTACCATCCCTGGAAGTGTTTAAAAGGTGAGTAGATAGAGCACTTGAAGCCACGGTCTAGAGATTAGGGAAATGTTGGGATGAGGGCTGGAATTGGTGATCCTGGAGGTCCTTTCCAATCATGAGGATTCATCATGATTCCTGGTGCACTTGTCAGGAGACTTAACACCACTCCTAGTAGTTGGTGCTTCACTGTTTTTACAAGGTCATCATTTGGTCCACATATCATACAAGTACATGAACATAACCAAAACATAGCTCAGATTCCTGGATAACATTGGAATAACCCCAGCTCTTCTCATGCCTATTAATAGCACATGAACAAACCCATCATTCTTGTGCTGTCACAGGTTGAATTTCTTCAACTCATCTGTTTTCTTTTTCTGAACACATGGTAATGGTAATCACCTTAGGTGATATTACTACTTGGTGTTCAAGGTTAGGCTGGATGAAGTGCTGAGTGGCATGATCTAGATGTCAGATGTTAGGTTTACTTGATTGGTTTTAGGTTGGACTGGATGATCTTTGAGGTCTTTTCCAGCCTCATCATCACTGTGATACTGTGATACTGTGATACTACAAACAGTGCTGTCACTTCAAATAAATCAATAAACTTTTTAAAAATAAACTTCCTTCACCTTATACAAGCAGGATGCTGCTGAACCAAGCCTCACAATGTACTGTTTTGGCTAACTAGTTGCTTTAAATTTTGATAACTCAGAAAGCATCTCAAAGAAGAATCCCTGGGTTACCTTAGCAGGTTGAGTCTGTCCACACTAGATAGACAAAAGCAGGTGTTATGGTAAAAGAGAGGTGTCAGCGCCCTGGTGCTGATTCTGCCTGTGGAATTTTCCACATACATCAAAACAGCTGGGAGACAACCTGACGTGTCGACAGCATGCAACCATTGCTGCTTTGACTCAAAGTACTTCTTGGAACATAACAACACACCAAGACCGCAGTAGAGATTTCATTTCTATTTCACATTAGATTTTTCTTTCATGCCCCATGAACATGTAAGGGAGAAGCTGAAGTTCTCCGAGTGACTGACTTGGCAGCACCAAGTATTTGTACGTATTAGGAATCCTCCTTGATCTGCTTTCCCATTCTAACTAGGACAGATAACAGAACATGAAACAAAAATAAGTCCTTCTTAAGGCCATTAATAATAAACCAGCTACAATTACTTTCGCAAAATAGGTTTCCACATTAAGATGGGGAGAAGAGAGAAAAATTGAAAAAAACTGGTGTCTGCTTGCAACAACTACTAGGCTGTTTATTAATTTCAATGTAAAAGATCAATTAATAGCTTAAGAGAATAAAGATTCTGGTGGAAAAATATTTATTGCATATTTTCAAGGCATTCCATATGTGCACATCTTAATGGCTGTTGCCCTTGGTTTATTCAAAAGTTTGAAACTAGGGTTTTTTTTGGTATTACTGTTGGACATAGTTGATCTCTTGAGGTTCCTTCCAACCTGTAACATTCTCCAATAGACAATCAATGAGTTCTGTAAGTTTTCACCAGAGAGACAGATGAAAAAGTGACCTGTGCAGCTATTGTAGCTGAATGCATGGAAGAGTGAGTGGAGCATCTCCCTGATGAGGAAAGGCTGAAGAAGTTGGGTCTCTTTAACTTGGAAAAAAATAAGACTAACGGGTGACCTCATTCATGTTGATCAGTGTGGAAAGGGCAGGTGTTAGGAGGAAGGAACCAGGCTCTGCTCAGTCTCATCCAGTGACGGGACAAGGGGCAACGGGAGTCAGCTGGAATAGGAGATTCCAGATAAATATGAAAAGAAACTTCTTCACAGTGAGGGTGACAAAGCACTGAAAGGGACTGTCCAGGGAGCCTGTGGAGTCTCCTTCTCTGGAGATGTTTAAAATCCACCTGGATGTGTTCTTGTGTGACTGGATCTAGGAGTTCCTGCTCTGGCAGGGAGATTGGACAGGATGATCTTTCAAGTTCCCTTCCAATCCCTAACATTCTATGATTCCATGATTTATGGACTATTTAACTTACTATTTGTGGGTTCAAAGGAGCCTGTGTATGCAGATATAACCCCACATATACACCAGAGCACCTAAGCTAAAAATTTCAAAGCATATGAAAATGTGTAATATTAAACGTTAATTTTTAAATATTAAATGGAAATATATATTTTCAAAATCTTTGCAAATCAGTCTGTTAAGAGAGTCTTGCTTCATACCTTACGAGCTCTGTCTTGCCACTGAACTGATATTGCTCATTGAGCACAGTGCTGGGCTACTATTGCCCTCTGGTCATGCAGCTCTAGGGAAAGTCAGTTCTTTGCTGTGAGGTGCTATGATGCATTGCTAGCAATGCTGGTTTTCTGACAGGGAAGAGGCAGCCAGAGTCTATAACTTCTTCTCTACAGAAACTCATGCCCAGAAGTCCTCTGGATTAGCTAGTTTGTGTCATCCAATGTCATCACAATGACCCACAACAGCTTCTACGCTGTGTTCAGATCTAAGGTGCAGTGGTTCAGGGCCAGGCCAGAAACCATCTCCTTCCTCACCCATAGGTACAACTTCTCATTCCTTCCTGGGGGAAACCTTATTATTTAAAGCCTTTTTAAAGGAAAAAGGCTTGTTCATATTAGTATTCTTCAAGTACATAATGCACAAGGGCTTGAAACAAGCTGGGCTTTCATCTACAGACTGCTCTCTTAATAACAACTGGAAACCTTCCTTAGTGTTTCATTTCTAACTTCATACATTTTGAAGGGTCCCTTGGAGCTCTGCTTCCTGGGATAATCCTCAATCAAGGTAACTGCTTTTGAATCTGCTTCTCTTAGGTGTAGAGATAACCTCATAATAGGTGTTGATTTTATTGAGAGTTGATTTGCATGTTCTAAATATCCTTTTTTTGTTGTTTTTTTTCTTCTTTTGCAGTATCACATGAGAGACTTAATGCATACTGTTCACCTTGGTATGATTATTTCCTTGTAGTGAAAAGAAACAGTTTCCTTTTTAATCCTCTCACCTAAGAAAGTATTAGGCTTATTGTCAGGTTTGCGAGGTTTAAGTAAACACAGAAGGAAAACAAACATTTTCTCTGCTGCAGCTTGTCCCACTGGGAAGTCCTTATTCTACTGAAAATCTGGCTGCTGTCAGGACTGACAGTCAGGTACAACCACTACCTCTGATGAATCACAGATGATGGGAATCAACCCAGAAAGCAGCCTCACCGCCACGAATTCTGGGGGCTGGGCAGTAGGCTCAGCTTTTTCAGTGTGGCACCTCAGAGACCCCAGACCAAGGTCCTCCCAGAACAAGGTCCTTGGGCAGCTTAGAAGTCCCTTGGGCACAGTACCCAAAGCTGAAAGCAGCCATGTGCAGTGTGTGCATGACAGGTTCTTACAAAGAATTCTCTTCACATCTTTACTTACACAAGAGGGTAACACCTCTTTGGAGCCCGAATACAACCAGAAAGCCCTCCAGGACTACTACTACCACTGAACTATGGCTTTGCAGTTTCGAAGTTTATTTTATGTGCACATTGCACTGGTCACTTCAGCACTGAATGGAGAGAAAAATCCCTGCAGACTGGTCTATAGATCAACAAACCCAAGAAAATGTACTTCATGTTGTAAAGAAAGAAAGCTAAGTAAAACAATCCTGAACTTACAGAAAATATTTTGCATATTTATATATAAAAATTATAAATACATATGTATGCATGCATATGTATATGTCTATATGCACACTTTATATACATAAATATTATTAACTATTACATATATATATATAAAATACAATCCAGCAGTATTGTGCATACATTTTTATGTTTATTATATATGTAAAATAAATATAAATTTATATATACAATACATTGCAGCAGTATTTTATATACATTGTTATATATCTATATATCTATATATAATATATAATATTTACATACAAAATACCCTCCAGTAGTAGTTCGCATATATTTATGTATATATTTAGTATATATCGATATAAAAATAGAAGTACGTATATGTATTTATATATAAAATACGCTCCTGCAGCACAAGCGCAGGGCAATGCTACCACCTTCTGGGGAATGAACAGCAGCCACGGCTCTGCCCAGACGTGACTCGTCCTCTGCTGCACACGGAGAACAGGCAAAAAGCTGCACTTAGAATTAGAGAAGATATTGTTAAACCTTCAATATGAGAAATTATATTCCTAATGTATTGTCTTAGCAGAAAATAATACTTTAACTCCCCTCTAGTTTCAGTGACCCCAAAGATGTTCTTCATTACCCAGTAATTCCTGGAAATACCCATCTACAGGTTAATTGTGGAAAAGTCCCTGCATGCGGTCTGACACCACTCACATTCATCCATTTTTAGATGTTTCTGGTTTAGCGCAGCAGTAAGACTACGAGGGTAGTTGCTCACTGTAGTAAACTGCTGTCTTTCTGCAGACATACTGAGATTTAGCAGCCTAATGCAGCTCAGTGGAATTCCAAAACATCTGTTGCTAAGTGTTCTGCAGATATGTGAAGGAGTTAGTGTGAAAGTCATTATCCTTTACTGCTCTAAAGCAAAGTGGCCAGACTGGAAAGAATCCTGTTCAAGCATTTCTGTGCCACCAAGAAACAGCAATGAAAGAGACACATTCCTGCAATAAATTCTTTGTGTTTGCAATATTGCTGTCCCCTTGACATTGTTTTGTTCTGCAGAACAGAAACAAGCATAAAAAAGAAACACTACAGACTTTAACAACAAATATCTTCTCCCTTCCAGATACAGTATAAAAACAAACCAGCAAAAGATGCATTTTAAATTCTCTAAGCTACCATGACTGGTTTATGAAGAACATACACCTCCAATTACACACTGCAAAAAGCTTAGTGGCACCTCCTCTGCCCCGCCCCAACAAGGTCTGATTACTTTGCCATTTAGGTAGAGGCTATTATCCAGAAAACAAATATGTTCAGGACAGGACTGTCGCTGAGTGAGCTATTCAAACGCATGGAACAGGTTGCCCAGGGTAGTTGTGACTGCCCCATCCCTGGAAGTGTTCAAGGCCAGATTGGAGGGGGCCCTGAGTAACCTGATCTAGTGAAGGTGTCCCTGCCTCTGCAGGGGGTTGGAACTACATGATCTTTAAGGGCTTTTCTGACCTTTTCTGATTCTCTGATTGATCAATAGAGGAATGATGGATGACATCATTTGAATTTGTTATAAACCTCCACCAAGCAAAGCCAGATCTTTTGTTGCAAATGTTTGGTGGGGCTTGTGTGTAGATTCTGCATGACTTGTGGATGACAGAATTGAGTTTTTTCAGCTTTTTGTTGGTCTATTTTTAATGTTTTTACTTTTTAAGTGGCATTTTAGGTCTGTTAGCACTGTTTACCAGGAAAAACTTTAAAGAAGCAGCACTGAAAAGCAAATAAGCTGGCACAAAAAAACCCCAAAAATAGTTTTAGATGCTGTTACGGGAATACTAGGTTAGTAGTCTAAAACTTAAAGAAGACACAAAATGCTGGAATGAATCTTCACATTAAAGATTTTTTTATTTGCTTTCCTCCTGCTATATATTTATTCTGTTTTCTTTCTCATGTTGTCAATTCCATTGTCTACTTCCTTCCCTCCATCTTAATCATCTTCTATCAGCTTTCCAAAGACTGGTGTAATTTACTGTCTCTTGTTCCTTCTCTTTCATATCTCCTTACCTCCATCACAATTAAAAATCTTAAAAGCCTACTGGTGTTAGTCTTAAAATACCAGGTTGCAGATTTCCAGAAGAACACATCTACTTTTATGATGCTCAGACTTAGCAGATCCTCAGCAGGACACAAAAGCATTTCAGTTACCAAATTCCTTAATTTGCTAGCACATCGTGTGCTCATCACAGTATGGTAGTTTGGGTTCTTATCTGGATCCCCACAAATTCCACCTGGGTCACCAACGCCACACAAGACACAGACACAGAGAGCATTGTCACACTGCTCCTACTCTGAACTGAGATAAAATGTCCAGAGCATCTTCACTACAGACATTCTGACTTCAGTCTCAATCTTCATGAATCTTCAAGATTCCGAATTCTCTCAGTCTCTCCAAGTCCAGGCCAATTTTCCCATTGCCATACATTTTCTTCAGCCTGAGGAATTATAGCATTCTCAAAAGTGATAACATTCTCTCTCAGTGGCAGCAATGCAGCTCCCAACAGACAACAAGGAGTGAAGAAGGCAGAAGTCAATGAGGGAGAAGAAGGGGGGGGGGGCAGATGTTTTTCTGTTCTAAGTTTTTACACCCAAACTTTTCTGCAGAAAACACACAAATTAGACTGACAGATTCTACTCAGCTTTTAAAGCAGAACAATCACATACAGATTAATCTTGTAGGTGAACCAACATTAAAAAACACCCCTGAAATTTAAAATGTACAGTAGTAGCTAGAAATGAGTAGGAAACTCTTCTCAGAGGAGACTGAACCAGTTGGTACCTGAGAAGCACATGTAACGGTAATAAAGCATTTTTGCTCTCAAACTTCTAGAATTCCAAACTATAAAATATTTATCATGGTAATAATCAAATCATCCTGAGAGGAGAGCAAAAGGAATCCAGGTTAACTACACTGATCATCAACTAGGGGGTAATGACAGTTTCAAGTTACGTGTCAGATACAAAGGGATAAAAATTTTGGGTTTTGTTTTTAAAGTAGTTTGACAAGTTATCTTTCTATAGAATTACTGTTTATAAATATGGAAAGACCAGGTGTCAAGAGGAAGGAGCCAGGTTCTGCTCAGTGACATCCAATGATAGGACAAGAGGCAATGAGTGTCAGCTGGAGCATAGGAGGTTCCACATAAATATGAGAAGAAACTGCTTCCTAGTGAGGGTAACAGAGCACTGAAAGAGGCTGCCCAGGAAGGTTGTGGAGTCTCCTTCTCTGGAGACATTTAAAACCCACCTGGACGGTTCCTGTGTGAATGGATCTAGGGGATCCTGCTCTGGCGGGGGGATTGGACTGGATGATCTTTTCAGGTTCCTTCCAATCCCTAATATTATGTGATTCTCTGAAAAAAACTTTGGAACAGAGCTGTATCTACATAAAATGGGGAAAACATTTAATAAAATAAGGTATCTGAACAAAAGCTCTTTGTCACATTTGAAACACATCAAAAAAAAGTTTAGATGTCAGAAATGCAAGTATTTGAAAACAGAAGCCTAGCAGATATCAATAATCTGAAGGCTGAAAAAATCTGGCACCTCTGACTTCCTTGGAAAAATAAAATGTAGGATGTGAAAGTGTTTTAAGTGGGAAAAGCAAGTATGAACTGAAAAGAATTGGGAAATTGGAAGGTGACTGCTAACTGTCCTAAGAGAGAGCATCTAGCACAGCAAAGAAAAATTATATCAAAACACAGTGATATGTCAATCATTCATTAATGTCAAAATGAATTTTGGTTATAACAACCCCAGGCAGAGCTATAGGCTGGGAATGGAGATCTTGGAGAGTACTCAGGTGGAAAGAGACTTGGGGGTAGTAGTGGACAGCAAACTTAGCATGAGTCAGCAGTGTGCCCAGGCAGCCAAGGCATCCTGGCCTGTATCAGTTGCCAGCAGGGTGAGCGAGGTCATCCTCCCTCTGTATTTGGCGCTGGTTACACCGCACCTGGAGTATTGTGTTCAGTTCTGGGCCCTTCAGATTAGGAAGGATGTCAGGGTGCTGGAACGAGTCCAGAGAAGGGCAGCTAGAATGGTAAAGGGGCTGGAAAGTAAGCCCTACGAGGAGAGGCTGATGAAGCTGGGTCTGTTTAGCCTGGAAAAGAGGAGGCTCAGGGGTGACCTTATCGCTGTCTATAACTACCGAAAAGGTGGTTATAGTTAGGTGGGGATCGGTCTTTTCTCCCTGGACACTGGAGACAGGACAAGGGGTCACAGTCTTAAGCTCCACTGGGGGAAGTTTAGACTTGACATTAGGAAGAGGTTTTTCACGGAAAGAGTGATCAGATTTTGGAACAGGCTGCCCATAGAGGTGGTCGGGTTGCCATCTCTGGAGGTGTTCAAGGTTAGTCTGGATGAAGTGCTGAGTGGCATGATCTAGATGTCAGATGTTAGGTTTACTTGGTTGGTTTTAGGTTGGACTGGATGATCTTTAAGGTCTTTTCCAGCCTCATCATTGCTGTGATTACTGTGATTAACACAACAACAATTTCTATGACAGAGGATATCTAATCTTGTTTCCCAGAAGATCTTTCCATCTAAGCTCACATAACTCCAGTTAGGAAGATGTTACAACATAAAATCACAACTTCAGTCTTTTAAACTCTGACCAGTCTTTGAACAGGAAAGGTCTTTTTTCCAGAAGCTTGCTGTCTAAAGAGATAAATAGGTGTAAATGTCACTCACAGAATGAAGGCTACTTGTGAGAGCCTGATCTAAATACCACAACTCCTGTCTGAATAATTTAACCCTCAAAAATAGGGAAAAACTATCATAAGGATAGACATTATACTCCATATATTGGAATTGGTGCTCATTACTCTTATGATCATTGAATATTCTTGAAATGGGATAATTCCATCTAGTAGACTCATCTGGACTATATTTTCTTGTATTCACAGAATAAAACCAATGCCTGCATTCTCATTGGAGAATCACTGAATGGCAGGAAGGGATCTCAACAGATCATCCAGTCCAATACCCTTGACAGAGCAGGATCCTTTAGATCCAGTTGCACAGGAACATGTCCAGGCGTGTTTTAAATGTCTCCAGTGTAGGTGACTCCAGAACTCCCCTGGGCAGCCTGTTCCAGTGCTCTGTCACCCTCACCGTGAAGAATTTTCTTCTCACATTTATGTGGAACCTCCTCTGTTCCAGCTGACACCTATTGGCCCTTGTCCTGTCATTGAATGCTACTGAGCAGAGCCTGGCACCTTCCTGCCCTTTCCATATTTATAAACATGAATGAGGTCACACTTCTGTTTCCTTTTTTCCAAGATAAAGAGACTTAGCTCCCTCAGCCTTTCCTCACTGGGTTGATGCTCACTCGCTTCATCATCTTTGTGGCTCTGCACTGGACTCAAAACAGTTCTTTGTCCTTCTGGAACAGAGAATATCTCTCAATCTAGTAACCACCCTCCTCCTAATCCACTCCAGGATGCCACTGGCCTTCCTGGCCACAAGGACACATTTCTGGTTCATAGTCATCCTGCTGGCCACCAGAACCCCCAGGTCCCTTTCTCACAACACTGCTCTCCAGCAGGTCAGTTCCCAAACTAACTTCAGGTAATCCAGGAACATGTGCCAGGAAAAGGGCTGAAGCAAACATATCTTAATCTAAAGATGTATTTAAAATTCAGATAAATCTATTACATAGAGCAATCACAAGCTTGCTTTATGTGGGGATTGGACTATATGGTCTCTCTAGGTCCTTTCCACCCCTAAGCTTTTATGATTATGTCTCTGATTTAGCATTTTGAGATCTGTTTCAACTATCCTCTGCAACAATCCCTAAATTCACCATCAACATAGCTTTAAAATATTTATTGTGGAGTGCAAAACACATGTAGGAAAATGGGAATGATTGCTTTCAAATAAATCAGTGTGGAATATATAAGCATTCCACTAGGTCACACCTTTTACTTCACTAAAGATTAAGTGCACGCTTATAATTTTCTGATAAAGAAATTCATTATGCTATTGCCTTTTTAAAGTAATATTTTTTAGACAGTAGATTCATTATGAGGCATTGACTGAACTTTAATTCCACAGCAGGGAACACATTCAGAGATGTACTATTGTCCTAAAGTACAATGATGAAGAAGCCACAGCAATTGTTTGCAATTATTATCTCAGATTTTAATGTTAATTATTAAAACAACTAGTAAGAAATTGGATTCTGATTGTTTACTCTTAATGTCATGTTTTTACCTGCAAATATTTTCAAGTAGCAGTTTCATCTCTGAGCTGCAAGCTGAAAGAAAATAGATATTGACAGCTTTAACTAGAAAATCTAAGCTAAAACCTTCCTAGCAGGTGCTCAGAAAAAAAGTTCTTCTTGTGTTTTTTATCATTTTAAACTCTAGGCCATGAAACACAAAAACATCCTCACATTTCATTAAGTTTATTTTCAAAACAGCAAAAGCTGCAACACTTGCACTGTTTCCTCATTTTAATCAGTGTTTGAATTCAGTAAAACCTGTAAGTTTTGAAGATGGGATTCTCTAACAGAGATAATTGGATCTATTTTTTTTTTTAAACTATGCATTTTGTTTGCTTCTGAATGAAATGGAACTATTTCTACCTAAGCACTCTTTAAATTTCTAACCAGGCCAAGATACTAAATCAGAATAAATGTTTACTATTCATGACTATTACTATATTAATAAACAAGAAAACTTTTATTTACTAATTGGATTGATTTTTAATGAAGAATTACTATAAATTAGAGACAATATGACAGAGAAATTCAGCTAAAAATCACAAATATAAAGAGGTAGGGGCACAGAAACACTGTCAGTACTGTACCTTCATATATAAAAATGTATCACTGGAAAACAAATATGATGGGATTACTTTTGTAAAAGATTCCATAATCCCAACAGAGCAAGGTGCATAAACGTAATACTCAAACTGAGCACTTTGAGTAGTCACACTGTCAAACTATGTTTCTCCTCAGATGTTTCTCCTCAGATTAGCAGTGGATACTTTAACTGAGACCTTCCTTTCATTTTACAGACATGGGATTATGCTTCAATACACCTAATGGTTGAAGATTTAATGTTCTGCATGTGGTCCTTTTAGCTTTGTTCTGGGTGAGCTGGGGGGGAAAGATTTCATCATTTCTTAAAAATATCAAGATACTGAAAACAGGCCTGGAAAAGGTCATAAAAGTTGAAGGACAGGTTAACATGATGTAAGGATAATAAATATTAATAGAATCATACAATCATTACGGCTGGAAAGGACCTCTAGGATCACCAAGTCCAGCCTTTATCTCAGCAGCTCCCTAATCCCTAGGCCATGGCCTCAAGTGCTCTACCTACATTTTTTTTAAACACTTCCAGGAATGGTGATTCTACCACCTCCCTAGACAGCCTGTTCCAGTGCCCAACCACTCTGCCATTAAAGAAATTCTTCCTAAGATCCTAAGACCTCCCCTGACACAACTTGAGGCCATTTTCACTCATCCTATCATTAGTGGTTTGGGAGAAGAGACCAGCACCAGCCCCACTACAACCTGCTTTTACGTAGCTGTGACACAACTTGAGGCCATTTTCACTCATCCTATCATTAGTGGTTTGGGAGAAGAGACCAGCACCAGCCCCACTACAACCTGCTTTTACGTAGCTGTAGGTCTCCTCTCAACCTCCTCTTCTTTAGACCAAATAACCCCAGAACCTCAGCTGCTCTTCATATTCTGTTTTCTAGAATAAGTCACACAGAAAATACTTCACTGTTTATCTGAGAGAATGTTATGTCTTACAAGAATATTATCGCTCCTCAAGTTGAAGAAAATTTATGGCAAGTGGGAAGATTCACCTGGACCGGGAGAGACCAAGAGAATTCTGAACCTTGAAGATTCATGACAACTGCCATGATATCAGAGACAAGCTACTATGACGATAATAGTGAAGGTGTTTTGGACATTTTATCTTATCTCAGTACAGTGTAAGAGTATGTGACAAAACTGTGTGTTTCCATGTCTTGTATGGGGTTGTTTTCCTCTAATGTGTGAGTGTGTGAGTAAATTAGAATGTCTTGATGCCTTTCTTCCCTAAATGGAGTCAGTTGTTTCACTGCCTGCAGATCTGCCTGTGGGTTTGTTAAACCCTCCATTTGTGTCTGATGCTTCAGATGGGAACTCTTGGTTGAAATACAGTCGGGGTCTCTAACCCATGACATTGATGACAACTCAAGTGGGATGCGTGGGATCCACATAAGGACCTGCACATCACTACCACAGTTACAACTATGACACCACTCTACCTGAAGACAGAAGTCTATTTCTGAAATTATTTAACTTTTCCTTTTAAGAATTATGCTCAGTGGAAAAAAAGAAGTCAACAAGTAAACCACTCAACACAGCTCCCCACACCAACCACTGTGAAGAACAAGCAATTTAAACCCCCTTTGCTTCACATGATTTCACCACTGCACCCCTTGACATGCTAGGTGAATTTCCCTCAACTATAATGAGACCGAAACGGTCTCTTATACCCATGCAAGTAGTGTTTACCTTCAAGAGAAGATATTCTCTTCCTTTAATATTGAGACCATCCTTCAGAATTTTTGTCAAAGGAATATTCTTCTGACTAGTTTAGAGCCTTATCCCCACCACCACATGAGGAAGTCTCCCAGCCAAGATTTTACCAGTAACTTCAGACTTGCAATGTCACCCTAGGGAGAGTTGCCTTTATGCCAAGGTTTTCAAAGCTGCTTAAGTGATTTAAAATTAAGAGAAATTGGGAATTCAGGATACTTAGGCAGCTTTTGACATTTCCAATGTAGATTTAAGATATTAACTGGGGAAAAAAAAGAAGAAAAAATATTAAAGTAGAATTCTCCTCGGACCTTTCAGGCAAAAGAACATGTCACAGTTATAAAATTCCTACAAGTACAAAACAAAGGAGCATGTTTGATAGATGTTAAACCACAACAGACATACACATTTGAATAGATAATTAGGTAGTTCTTCACATAATAGCATCCTATCATTACAACGTAATACCAAACCCCTTTTTTCCTGCTGAAAAAGGTCTGTAGTTGACCTGACTAACAACAGTAATCCACCAGAAAGCAGCCAAGTAATATAATAAATAACCCCCAGACGTTTGTCCAGAGGAGCAAGGAGGCTGGGAAAGGGACTGGAGGGAAAGTCTGATGAGGAGACTCTGAGAGAGCTGAGGGGGTTTAGCCTGAGGAAGAGGAGACTCCAGGGAGACTTCCTCCCACTCTACAACTCCCTGAAAGGAGGTTTAGTCAGGACGGAGTCAGACTCTTCTCCCAGGCAACTAGCATCAGGATGGGAAGGCAGGGACTGAAGCTGCCAGGGGAGGATTAGGTTGGATGTTAGGAAGCCCTTCCCCATGGAAAGTGTGATCAGACCCTAGAATGGACTGCCCATGGCAGTGGTGGAGTACCCATCCCTGGAGGTGTGTAAGGACTGACTGGCTGTGGCACTTAGTGCCTTGGTCTGGCCAACATGATGATGTTAGTTCCTAGACTGGGCTAGATGATCTCAGAGGTCTTTTTCAGGCTCAATAATTCTGTGATTCTGTGATATTGAGGAGCCTGACAGTAAGAGAAGTTACCAACGTGTTCCTCTCTTTTAGGCTGTGTTCCTGCTGTGTTACAACCAAGTACAAACAAGTCGCACTTGTACAGTGCACCCAGATCTATACAAGTGCTGTAACCCAAATTGTCTGCAATACTTGCCATGACAGAGACCTCCAAGAAAAACTAGTGTTAAGATACTGACAAAGACGGTACCAGAGCCACAGAAAAAGGCATGAGACTCTAGAGAGAGAGAAGTATGTTTTGCACCTCCTCAACCACAAGGACAGAACTGCACCTAACATCACCACATTGGCCAGGTCAGGGCTAAGGGCCACATCCACTCTGTCCTTAAGCAACTCTAGGGATGGCAACTCCACCATTGCCCTGGGCAGTCCATTCCAGGGTCTGATCATCCTTTCCATGAGGAAGGGCTTCCTAACATTCAACCTAACCTTCCCCTGGCAGCTTCATGCCTTGCTTCACAACTTACCAAAGATGGTGGAGAGTGGCCTAGCAATGAGTTCTGCTGTCTCCCTTAGCACTTATGGGTACATCCCATCAGGACTCATAGATTTCTGCACATCCAGACTGCTTCATTGGTCCCTAAGTTAGTCCTCATCAACCAGGGCAAATTCTACATTGTCCTGACTTGTCTGGAGCCTAACTGGTCTGGAGTTTACCACAGAATCATACAATCATTAGGGATCAGACGGGACCTCAAAAGATCATCTAGTCCAATCCCCCTGTTACGGCCGAATCACCTAGACCAAGTTGCACAGGAACATATCCAAGCGGGTCTTGAATATCTCCAGAAAAGGAGACTCCACAACCCCTCCTGGGCAGCCTCTTCCAATGCTCTGTTACCCTCTTTGTGAAGAAACTTCTTCTAATATTTATATGGAACCTCTTATGTTCCAGCTTGCACCCATTGCCCCTTGTCCTATCACTAGATGACCTTGAGAAGAGCTTGGCTCCATCCTCCTGACAACCACCCTTCACATACATATATAGACATTAATGAGGTCAGCCTTCAGCCTCCTCCAAGCTAAAGAGACCCAGCTCCCTCAGCCTTTCCTCATAAGGGAGGTGCCATACTTACTTCATCATCTCTGTTGCTCTACGCTGGACACCCTCCAGCAGCTCTGTGTCCTTATGGACACTGAGGGACCCAGACCTGGACACAATACTCCAGATGTAGTCTCACCAGTGCAGAGGAGAGGGGGAGAAGAACCTCTCTCAATTGAGTAACCACCGTCCTCCTAATCCACTCTAGGATACTGTTGGCCCTCTTGGCCACAAGAGCACATTGCTGGCTAATAGTCATCCTGCTGTCCACTAGGACCCCCATGTCTCTGTCTCCTACACTGCTCTAAACATGTCAGTCCCCAATCTATACTGGTCACTGGGGTTGTTCTTGCCCAGATGCAAGACTTTACACTTACCTTTGTTTTACCTCATTACATTTCCCTCTGCCCAGCTCTCTAGCCTGTCGATCAGGACAATCTTCAGTAGTATCGACAGAGGCAAAGAAGGCATTCATCCATTCATCTCTTGCTATTCCCGAGGCTATAAACCCATTAATATGGGTACAGAGCCACAGAATTATTGAGGCTGGAAAAGACCTCTAAGATCATCAAGGTTCAGATAGAAAGTTTGGAACTTTAGACTTGATTACTCATCAAAATGTCTGTGAAAAGAATAAGTTCATTCAAAGTAAAAAAGAAAGCTGAAGAGAATTGGCGATTAGAGAGCTGTGGAAGTAAACTGGGGTTGGAGGACCGCACATTTGTGAGTAGCAATCCACCTCTGCATTCTCTTATCTGTTTGGGATAAAGCTGACTGCTTTGCTGATTGTTTTCTGAGTTTTACTCTAGAAAAAGAAAAGAATGTAGAGAGGTTTTAGAGTGACACTTGTGCTGTCAAAATTCTAACTCACCAGCCCAAGTACAACCCATTTTAAAATTCAAGCCCAGGATTTCGGTGTATTGTTGCTGCCACATAGTGGTGGTAGGAGGAAGTCATGGACTTCGACATTTTATTTGCCTTTGTCTCTTACTGACATAAAAGTCTAACATTCACAACCTAGTTCCCACACTACACTTAAGTACAGCTCACTGCATTGTCCATCATATAAACCATCACATTCCGAAACTCCATTCTTAATACAATTCTGCATCACTTTACATCCAGTGTGTACCTCACTTCAAGAAAGAAACTGGGGGGCTGGAGTGGCTCTTGAGGATCAATGAGGCTGAAGAAGGGACTGGATGGAAAGTCTGATGAAGAATGGCTGATGGAGCTGGGGGTGTTTAGCCTAGAGAAGAGGAGGCTCAGGGGGTAACTCTTACCTCTTTATAACTCAGTGAAGGGAGGTTGTAGTCAAGTGGGGGTCACAAAATCAAAGAATATTTCTGTTTGGAAGAGACCTCGAAGATCGTCAAGTCCAACTATTCCCCCAGCACTGCCAGGTTTCTACTAACCCTTGTCCCTCACCCCACAGCTCCAAGACCCTGCAACCCCTCCAAGGACTCCTGCATCACCCTGGGCTGCCTGGGCCAGGCTTGAGGAACAATTGTGGGGCAGAATTTTGTTCTCAGGAGCAAACAGTCTCTGCTGAGGCAACTTGAGGCCACCAAGGCTATGGGTTGCTTGTACTTTTCCAACATTCTTTCCAGCAGTAGACTGAAGTGGGGAGGACCTGAACTGACCAAAGAGATATTCTATAACATATGACATCAGCCCAGATATAAATGGGAGGAGAAAGGGAAGTGGGGCATTCATTGACAGTGTTTGTCCTCCAAAGCAACTGCCTCACGTATTGGAGCCCTGCTTCCTGCAAAAGCAGTTGAACATTGCATGCTGATGGGAAGGAGAGAATAATCTCTACTGTTTGCCTTTATTTCCATGTGTAGCCTTTGCTTTTGCTTTATTATCTGTTCTTGTCTTGAACTGCTAACCTCTTGTTAGATTTTCCTCTCCCATATCCATCTAAGAAGAGAGTGTGAATAGAGCAGCGTTGATAGATACCTGGCTTCCAGCCAGGGCCAAACGACCACATCTTTTGAGTTCCCTGTAAAATGCTAACCTGAGATGCTCAAATGAAGTGGAAGTGTTATTAGCTGGTGTTGGGTTGATAAAAAATGTACAAAACCTTATCAGCAAGACGTTGTCCAGAAAAACAGACATCACTCCACCCAACAGCTATGACACCCTACAGGCTCTGTTATTCACCTCTCTAAGAGAATTTAAGTCTGTATTTGCATAGTTCATCCCCACAAAACTATCAGACTTTACCCTGTAATCTATGTGGAAGTCATAAAGGCTTTTAAACTGATGAAACTTGTTGGGGACCACATATGGATATTTAGAGGGCCCTCTTCACTGCACTGAGCATGACAACAGAGTTTTGTGAAGTAAAGGATGGTTAGCAAAACCTCTGAATTTCTGTGGAAAATCTCAATACACTCAACAAGGAGAATGTTAAAGAAAAACAGTGAAAGATGGGCAGTTAAATTATATGAATTAAAATTAAAAAGCTAAAAAGTAACAATAGCAATAAAATTTCAGGATCAGGAGTGGTGTCATTATTTCAAACCAGGAAAAACTATGGAAAAGTAACAGAACTAAGAAAACATACATTGACAAAACAGATGCTTATTCAGTTATGTCTCTGTCTTTCTTTTATGCTAAAGCAATTTGTTCTTTGAGAAAAGTATTTCCAATACAGCTGTCACTGCTCCTAGAAAAGCAGTAGTTCTTCAGCATCTGCAGATTGTACTCACAAGAACTGAGTTGCTAATTAGAATTACATAATCATCAAAGCTGAAAAAAACCCTCTGAGCTCATCCAGCCCAGCCTAGGACCTAACATCACCCCATCAGCCAGACCAGGGTACTAAGGGCCGCAGCCAGTCTGTACTTAAAAACCTCCAGGGCTGGGGACTCCACCACTGCCCCGGGCAGTCCGTTCCAAAGTCTGATCACCCTTGCTGGGAGCTAACATCCACCTGGCAGCTTCAGGCCCTGTCTTCTCATCCTGGTGCTAGTTTCCTGAGAAGAGCCCTATGCCCCACCACCCACCTGACTACAACCTCCCTTCAGAGAGTTGTAGAGAGGGAGAAGGTCTCCCCTGAGTCTCCCCTTCTGCAGGCTAAATACCCCCAGCTCCCTCAGCCTCTCCTTATTAGACTTTCTCTCCAGTCCCTTCCCCATCTTGTTTCTCCTCTGGACCTGCTTCAGCCCCTCAATCTCTTTCTTGAAGTGAGCGGCCCAGAACTGCCCCCAGCGCTCAAGGGGAAGCCTCACCAGTGCCCAGCAGAGGGGGAGAATTACATCTCTAGTCCTGCTGGCCACATTATTATACAAGCCAGGTTGCCTTGATGGTAGGAACAGCAGCCTTATGCAACATACCACATCTCATGATAAATCAGAGGCATTGGATTCATGAGTTTGAGTGCAGAAATTTGACATTAAAATAAATTTAATTAAGGAATTTGCTAAGTCACTTTGATTCTCACCTATCCAAGGTATTACTTTTTCCTTTCCACTTTCAAGTCTCAGTGACATTTTCCTGAAGTATTTTGATGATTTCAAAGCCAGTTTCAAAGCTATCTTTATTCTTTTCCCCCTGCCCAGAGTAATAAAGCCACATACCTCGAGAAGGGGCTCTGTGTAGATGTAGCTATATTGGAAATCTCCCATCTGAAAGGAAATTTCAGAATAAGTTTACAGCTCTTCCAAAGCAGATTACTTGTGCAATGCTAGGATATGTAACACAAAATGTCTATATCAATAATATAGGAGCATTTTTCTTTCCCCACCAATGATATTACAGCATCTATAGCCCTATGCTATAAATCTCACAAGAACAGAAATCATCCTCTGCCAGCTTTCGAACCTGCACAAGTTACTAAATACTTCCACCTGGAGAGTCCAAACAAGTTATTTCAGCTATTAGTATTGCAAAAGCAATGTCCTCAAATCTCCTCAGCTCATCAAGCTCAGGAAATGAGCTAAAACCACTTAGGTGACAGAGGCTGAAAAGTGAAAATACATCATCAGCTTGAAATAGGATCATACTCAGCTAAGAATGTAACTGTCCTGTTGGGTTTCTAGATCCTGCTGCAATACCAGTCTGCAGAATACAGAAGGGAGTGCTGGCATTACTCACTGCTTTAAATTGCTGCTTTCTAATGAATTACAGGAAGGGCATTACTGCCATTCTGATGTACTCACTGAACTCATCTGTCCAGTCTCCAAAACAAATGAGTTTGCAATATTTGTTATTGCAAAGATCAAATGAACCCACTGGGTTTTTATAATTTTTTTGACTTTTTCCTATGACTAAGTAGTTCAGGTTGGATGTCAGGAGGAATTCCTTGACTGAAAGGGTTGTCAGGCACTGGAACTGGCTGCCCAAGTTGGGGGGTGAGTCCCTGTCCATGGTGGTGTGGAAGAGAAGGGCAGATGTTGTGTTGGAGAATTGGATTTAATGGTGCTGATAAGGTAGGAAAAGGTTGGACCTGATGACCTGGAAGGTCTCTTCCAGCCCAAACTGTTCTATGATCTATGAAAAACGTACTGTGCACATCACACATAAAAAAATAAAACTTTCTTTTTAATTTTCCAGCATCTAGGGTGAGAACAATTTATCCTACTTGAGCTTGGACTCAGACATGATGTTTTGAAGCTATGCTGGCCATTTGGAAAGGAATTGATATCTCTTTTGCGCTGTGCCAACTTTTCTGGGAAGTCATTCCACTAACAAATGCTACAGCCATTGACCTCTTTTTTTCTGTCAGTCACCATCTTCAACTAGCCAGCTATATGCACGTGATAGAAAATAAACAAATACACACAAACCCCCAAACCATTTATAGTTTCCTTGTTTTGAATACAAAACAACATGCATGGTTGCAACTATTATTCAATTATTTATTACAACTGCCCACAACATTTATTGTGACACACAATAAATTAATATAGCAATGCCAAAGCCATCATTAAAACAGTTCTCAGTCAGAATGGAATCTCAGTGAATACTTTAGGAAACTACTCAAAAGACAGAGGGACAAAAATCTGGGTTTCATTATCACCATATACAGTGTGAAAGTAAATTTTATTCCTGTTCTCTGTACCTCAAGAATAGCTACATCTCTGAGTACCATTTACACCACCTACAGACACAGTAAAAGTAATTCATATAGAGACTTTTCCAGTTGAATGGGTGTAAATTACCCTTTCCTCTGGTAATTCCTATGTCAGTTTCATCTTTGCACGCATTTTAACATCTTCGCAAACTTTTTTAGTCAAAATGGCCCCTTTCCATATTGATCAACATTAATGAGGTTACCCCTCAGTCTCCTTTTTTCCAAGCTAAAGAGACCCAGGTCTCTCAGCCTTTCCTCATCAGGGAGATGCTCCACTCTCTTCATCATTTTTGTGGCTCTGTGCTGGCCTCTCTCAAGAGCTCTGTGTTCTTCTGGAACTGAGGGGCCCAAAACTGGACACAATATTCCAAATGTGGTCTCACCATGACAGAGTAGAGGGGGAGGAGAACTTCCCTCGATCTAGTAACTAGGTCCTTCCAATCCACCCCAGGATGCTATTGGTTTCCATGGCATTGCTACATGATGGGAGCTCTCATTTTAAATATTACAAGGATTTTAGACATCAGCTTTGGTATCAATAAAAGGCTGCTCTCAAGATTTGACCATTGTAAGAAAAATACACTTTTGATTGTCATTGGCACATTTTTTCTTACAAAAAATTATTTTGGAAGTCATTGTTAATCTCTGTGTTTTGATTAGTAATCAAAAAATCTTAAGGGATGGAGAGAAAAAGATGCAGTACCTCCCAAGGGAATTGTGGTGATGACACTTAACAGGTATTTAAAAGGAAAATTAATTTAAAAAAAATAATCCTTCCAGTATACAGTCTGTTTTCAAAACTCTTACGTAAATAATGTCACCATTTTAACTTCAGTTTAACTTGAACAAATATCTATGCCTTAAGTCGTGAGAAAAGTCCTTCACAAATTCAGTATTAATTAACCCATTTGTTTCTAAATGTGTTCTCTTACCACAATGTTAAACTTCTCTCTGTACATACTTTTGCACTGCAGAAGAAAATACCCGTGTGTTACTACAGTCAATCAAACATGTGAGCTTATCATTTCTACCTTCGTCATTCATAAAGGTTTTCCTCTTTCTTTTTCAAAGCCTCTCTACTTCATTTAATTCTTTCAGATTTTGTCAGTAATATGAAAAAAATCCTTGCATATTTTCAGGTAATTAAGCCAAATCAATGGATATCACACAACTTCAACACAAACAGGCTACCACAAGCATGGTGTCTTCACTAGCTGAAGAAAAGCTCTCCCTCAAGAAAGTAACAGAGTAATCCTGTCTCCTTTGGTGAATTCTGATACAACAATAATTTCAACCTAAATAGAGCAACAGGAGAAAAAACAAGCAGCAAATTGCAAGGAAACAGCATTCCAATTCTTCTAGGTGTAAGACTAAAGGAACACTTATTCTCCCATTTATACTGTTCAGTCCTTCATGCAATATACCACAAAGCAGTATTGTTAGTACCTCAGAGACACACCTGCATTGTCAGAACTTTGCAAAGGGACAATTTGAATATTCAACCAACTTTTAATCTGTCCACTTCAGTGACTTGTGAGGATCCTAAAATCAGACACTGAAGTACATAGAACATAGAACAGTTTCATATGGAAGAGACATTCAAGATCATTGAGTCCAACCTTTCCCTAGCCCTATCAGCACCACTAAACACTGTCCCCCAGTGCAACATCTACCCTTCTCTTCAACTCCTCCTGGGATGGGGACTCAACCTGCTCCTTGGGCAGCCTGTTCCAGTGCCTGACCACCCTTTCAGTCAAGAAATTCCTCCTGACATCCAACTTGAACCTCCACTGGCAGAGTTTAAGGCCATTAAACACATATATATTCTATCTTTGAACAACACTGCAGGTAGTGACTACCACAAGGCACTAGACTTTTTTTTCTTATTAAACTTATTTAGAATAGCTAGAATACTTAATTGTTTTATTTCAACTTTGTGGAGTTTTTAGAATTGAGTGTTTTTTATGAAGAATGCATTTTTGAAGACCTCATGGGACCTGTATTTTTATACTGACATTTTTATTTTCTTATATGTTGTCTTGGTTTGGATGTATATATATACATATATTACCTAAGATTCATTTATAAATTTTAAAATTAATAAAATATTAGAAGTAATATTTATTTATTTTAAAATCTTCCATCTATCATTCCTTCCCAATTACTAATGAGTTGTTGCCTCTGTCATCAACCACATCATCAGCCATCCAATGTACTGACATTAGTAATATTAATAACTACATACAATGTATTTTCTAGTCTTCTATTAAAGAACAAGACGATCTGACTTTCATAGAATCATAGAATCATAGAAACATTACGGATTGGAAGAGACCTCAAAAGATCATCTAGTCCAGTCTCCCTGCCACAGCAGCATCACCTAGACCAAATCGAACAGGAACACATCCAGTCAGATCTTGAACTTCTCCAGAGAAGGAGACTCCACAACCTTGGGTAGCCTGTTCCACTGCTCCGTTACCCTCACTGGGAAGACATTTCTTCTGATATTTACATGGAACCTCCTATGTTCCAGCTTGCACCCATTGCCCCTTGTCCTATTACCAGACAACACTGGGAAGAGCCTGGATCCATCCTCCTGACATCCACACCTCACATATTGATAGTCATTAATGAGGTCACCCTTTGGCCTCCTCCAAGCTAAACAGACTCCGCTGCCTCAGCGTTTCCTCATAAGGAACGTGTTCTACTTCCTTCATCATCTTTGTTGCTCTGCGCTAGACACCCTCCAGCAGCCCTGTGTCCTTCTTGACCTGAGTGGCCCAGAACTGGACACAGTACCCCAGATGTGGTCTCACTAGTGCAGATGAGAGGGGGAGAATCACCTCTCTAGATCTGCTAACCACCCTCCTGATCCCTCCCCCGGATGCTGCTGGCTCTCTTGGCCACAAGAGCATATTGCTGGTTCATAGTCATCTTGATGTCTACTAGGATCCCCCAAGTCCCTTTCTCCTACACTGCTGTCCAACAGGTCGGTCCCCAACCTATACTGGGACCTGGGGTTGTTCTTGCCCAGATGCAAGTCTCTACACTTACCCTTGTACCTCTGCCCAGCTCTCTAGCCTGTCCAGGTCTCACTGAATGGCAGCACAGTTTGCTGAGGTGTCAGCGACACCACCCAGCTTTGTGTCATCAGCAAACTTGCCAACAGTGCACCTAATCCCTCATTCAAGTCATTAATGAATAGATTGAAGAGGACTGGTCCCAGAACTGATTCTTGTGGTACCCCACTAGATACAGGCCTCCAACTAGACTCCATCCCATTGACCACTACTCTCTGGCTTCTATCCTGCATCCAGTTCACAGTCCACCTCACTACCCAATCATCCAGTCCACACTGCCTTAATTTGGCTGCTAGGATGCTATGTGAGACTGTGTCTTCACAATTTATCATTTTTCTTTAACATCTAATAAAAGATGTTAAAAGATATACAGTTGCTTGATGATACATCATATATCCTGACTGATTCAAGAGATATTTACATGTTAAGACAAACCCACTTTTTCTTTTTATAGGTGTATATACATCACTAAAATGCATCAAGTGTTAGTTTCCAGAAACAACTCTCTGTTAGAGAACCAACATTTTAAAAACAAGCATGGAGATTTCTTTCTGAAGAAGTCCTGTGTTAGCTCCTAGACCAAAGGAAAGGAGATTTCTGTTCTCTACATTCCTCCATGTCTTCTGATAACATCTAACTTAATAAAATTTCAATGTTTGAAATATAATTATTTTTTTGAAAATTGAATGAATGATTGAAAAATCATTATTTTTTACTCAAAAATAAATTCACAGAAGCTATCAATATTTCCCACAGCTCTCCGCCAATGTTTTTGTCTCTTACTTGAAACACAGTATAAACAAAACATATCTGAAAATATTGTTGCACCTTTGAAAGTATGAGATTGACACTAAGGAGCCTTTTAGCTATAGGAAATGCATCCTCTGGCCATAAGTGCCTTCCTGACATTTCTGCAAGTCACAAAATTACCTGTCAGGTAAAGTCTAGAGGGAAAGGAATGTTCAGTCTGCACATATTTTGTCAGGTGCCCTTATTCTTGACAAAGCAAGTGTCAATCTTCATTGGCCGTAAAGGTGGTTCTTGCAATCCCAATACCAATCAGGTATTAACGTGACTGGGACTATTTCAATTAAGCACCCAACAATCCTGTAACAGATTCATAAGCAAGGTCCTATCTTTCCCACAGTGAGCCTGTAATATTTAGGAAGCATAATACAATTAGGAAACAGTATCATCTCAGAAATTAGTTGAAATATGGATAATTGAGAGTCAGCACTGTCTCTAGTGCCCTGGCTTGTTAAAGATCCTTTAAGAAGAAGCTGATTCATTTTTGTTTTCTCTCATACACAATGACATTGGAAATTATTATGAGCAAAATCTGAATCATAGTAAGTCTTTAAATATAATAAGTGACAGACAAAGTCTGTAATGGGAAGAGAAATTACCTGCATATGGACTTGAATAAAAGGTACATGGGCTATACTTTGGTTTAGAATCAATAGAATGTGAGAACCTCCACACTTAGTAATTTTAGATATTTTAAATTTGATTGAATGAGAAAAGAAAAACCACCAAACTTTGGAGAGGAAGTATGAAGAGTGACTTTTAAGAAAGTCATATATACTGGTGAAGAAACCAAACCATGTTTTCCAAGCATAAATCAAATCTAATCAAATCAAATGCAAGCTAATTGTGAATTATAGACTCTTTTCCATTAAAGTTTATACATATTCCCTTCATTCACATTTCAGTGAGGTAAGAAGCAGAGCTCTGCCCCTTACCAAAATGTAGAGAAGATTCATCTAGATAATAATTCAACAAGGAATATGAGGAACGGTCATTAAGTGTTTTATATAAATACATTTCAAGAACATTTGTACAAAATCTACTATATTTGGATCAGTGAAATAAAAATGAAGTGATTGAATTAATCCTTGGCACCTCTGGGTTTGGAGACTCCCCATTAGAAATGTAAAAGTCATGTGGATATGTTCTCAAATTTGCTGTGGATATAAATGGGCACAGCTCCACTTGTATTGAATGAAATCACTCTAGCTTATTCCAGCACTGATTCTGGCCCCTCATATCTCAGCTGGAAGCAGCTCCAACTCATCCAGCACTATAAGCCAATGGCAAGTCTCCAATTTTTCTTGCTTCAGGAATAAAAAACATAGTCTATCTTTACTGTATAGGGTCATTGATGTTCTCTGCATCTAGCAGTAAGTTGTCATTTTAAATAAACTACATTTATTTTTCCATTTGTAAATTGACTGAACATAAGCTGAAAATGTCCACTGTTAAATTTTGCACTCAAAATGTAGCTGTGCTTTGTGTTTTAGAGCCAAAAAAAGGTCAAGTAGTGCTTTATGGGGATGAATTTATTCAGTGAAAAGTGGAGTGGATTTTGTCAGATGTATGCCTTGTAGAAAATTGTATAAACTTCCTTTTACAAGGAATATAAAAAGATCATTAGAGATTTAGCAGAATATCCACAGTTCTGAACTTATGTCTAAATGCAAAGTGATTAATAGGTGAAGCAAGACTGGCCAAGAGTCTGAGAGAGACCCAAAAACTACTATAAATGTTCATTTTTTGGGCATATGAGTAATGTCAGCTACAGAGTGCTTGATGCAGATTCATGGTTTCAGAAATATCCTTTCAATAGTGAATCTTAAACACAGCGTTTGGTAACTGCAAAATAAATCTCACATTTCTTTCACAGGCTCCATTAAAAGTCTCACCTCCTCAGGGTTTCACATACCTTCAAACTGGGCATAAACCTTGTCTGAAACATGGCATTTTATCATGGATTGACAGCATAAAAGTTCTGTCTAGGAACAACTACAGTTCTTGGAAACAGACTCATTTATTCAAAATGTTGGAGTCTTCAATCAGTTTTTGCAAAAGCAATTTGGTTCCAAATTAAAAAAAATAATTGAAAAAATCAGGAAGATTTGCAACAGGAGGCTTCACAGATGTCTGCAGATGTTACAGCGTTTCATACAGTACTTGCAAGCTTGTTGTGAGCTGTTATGGCTCTAGAGAATTTAGATCCTGACAACCTGATTAAAACTGACGACAGACTATGATAGACTAATTAAGTCAGGCACAAATGTCATCTACACAACGTAAGTAAAACATATTTTGCCTAACAAGCTGAAAATAATTAAATGACACAACAAGATCTTGGGAAGAAGCCACCTCATCTCCACCCGTTTCCTGCTCTCTATTTCTTCCCTTTTTTATCTGTTCCATTCCTCAACCCCAATTCACTTCTATAAAAACTTCTGCTACCATAACACAGAACTATTCAGGTTTGAAAAGACCACTGAGATCATCACAGGATCATAGAATCCTCATGGTTGGAAAGGACCTCAAGGATCACCAAGTCCAGCTCTCAACATCTCTCCAACCCCTAGACCATGGCCTCAAGTGCTCTAGCTGCTTGCCTTTTAAACACCTCCAGAGATGGTGACTCCACCACCTCCCTGGGCAGCATGTTCCAGTGCCCAACCACTCCCTCAGGAAAGACCGTCTTCCTAACATACAATCTAAACCTCCCCTGACTTGAGGCCATTTCCCCTCATCCTATCATTAGTAATTTGGGAGAAGAGGCCAGCACCAGCCTCACTACAACCTCCTTCTAGGTAGCTGTAGAGAGCACTAATGTCTCTTCTCAGCCTCCTCTTCTCTAGACTAAGTAACCCCAGTTCCCTCAGCCACTCCTCACAGGGCCTGTCTTCCAGACTTCTCCACAGCCTTGGTGCCCTTCTCTGGACCCACTTCAGCACCTCAATGTCCTCCTTATACTGTGGTGTCCAAAAAGCCCAGTATGTGTCATATCCTTATGTCATAACTTGCTGCCTCAGGATACCAGGTAAGAATTTAAGACCTCCATTCCAGGTTAATCTTTTAAATTGTGTATCATACCCTATATCAGAGTTGAACACTAGCAGAGCCTTAAATAACAATTATGATGATGATGGAAGTGTAGTCAAACATCACAGGTCAGAAAACTACAGTGGGGATGGAAAAAACTATGTACTGGTGAATCAATTCCCACCAGTGATATATAGTTAAATAAATAGAGCAAAGTTCCCCCCTCACAGGGTAAAACAGCTACTATTGAACAGTTTTGGACCTAACCACCCCATGCAGAACAAGAAGGGAGGAAGAAATTAGAATTCATAAAGTAATAGCCCTGCATGGAATAAAAAGCACCATAACAAAGCACAGTGAGACCTCCTCCTCGAAGACATTATACAATTCTCTTGCATTGTTCATAAACTATTTTCAATAAAATGTTCAGGCAACATTCTCTGAGATTTGGACATAAGACTTCTCAGCGTGTGCCCTGGGTTGACAACCCTGATTACATTTTGACAAAGTACCCGTGACAACATGACAGCCAAATCCATTGCCCAGAGAAGGTGCAGGGGTTTCATCCCCACAACTGTTGAAAGTCAGGTTTGATGGGGCTTTGAGAAACCTGATCTACTGAAAGATGTCCCAGGCCATGGCAGGGAGATTGGACTAAGCTGAGCTTTAACGGTGCAACCCAAACAATTTGTTATTCTTTGATCATGGTAATGTCACCCAGTCTCTGCGTTGTAGTGAAACAAATCATCTTCTGTGCCAGACTCTTGTGGTGACATTTACTTAGCAACAAGATTGAGGAAGGGACTGGAGGAAAAGTCTGATGAGGAGAGGCTGAGGAAGCAGAGGGGATTTAGTCTGGAGGAGACTCAGGGTTGGTATCCCTCTCAAAAACTCCATGAAGGGAGGTTGTAGTCAGGTAGGGATTGGGTTCTTCCTCCTGGCAGTTAACACCAGGATGAGAGAGCAGGGCCTGAAGCTGCCAGGGGAGGGTTAGGTTGGATGTTAGGAAGCCCTTCTTCACAGAAGCGGTGATCAGAACCTGGAATGGACTGCCCAGGCCAGTGGTGGAGTTGCCATTCCTGAACGTGTTTAAGAAAAGACGGGATGTGGCCCGTAGCACCCTGGTCTGACCGATGTGGTGATGTTAGGTCATGGGCTGGGCTTGATGATCTCAAAGTTCTTTTCCAGCCTCAATAATTCTGTGATGCTGTGATTTAAGGTTGGGGAAGCTACTGCAGCTTTTTTTCACACAAGAAATATGTGAAGATTAAAAACATCAGGGTAGGACTATTCTAATGTGAAAGGACCCCAAGTATAACAAAACTGTCAAGAGAAAGGAGTCAGAATTCTATCCAGATGGTGAAAAACGACCTTAGAAAGTGAAGCATAAATAATCACTTGAAAACAATAAACCTTTCAGTATGGTTCTCATCTATTAGGCCTTGTACTCCTTTCCTCTATGATGAATTGGAAAGAAAAAAAAATTCTACAAACTGAATTTTCAGACTTCAGGGTCAACAAATTAAAATGATCATTTTTTGCCCTCCTGCAGAAATGAATCTATGGCATCATTAACACACTTGCATTTGGAATGATCAATGGCACAGTGCTTTAAGCAAGTTTGGAGAAGAAAAATAGCTTAGACTTTGAATTTTTTATTAATGAGAACTATAACCAGAACTTCCTCTTTCCCTTCTCTGTGGTTTTTTTTTTAATCTCACAGGTAACATGGAGACAATTTTTTTGACAAATGTTGTGAAGTTTCTGCCTTTGGTGGGTGAAATAAAAGCCTGGTGTCCAAAGTAAGCAGCCTGTTAGGCTGGGAATTTTTTGAGGGAAGACTAAATGTTTTTCCACTTTCAAAGAAAGTAAGTAGAAAAAAACCCCTACCATTCCTTTAATTAAAGTTTTACTGCTTTTGAAATTAGGATCATAATGGTGAAGTATAATTAGGAAGCCATGAAGACTTGTAAACTAATTTGAATGTAGGGGTACCCAAGATAGCTAGTTTTGTTTAGAAATCTAGCAAATAAAACAGCTGTGTTCCTAATGATCTTAAGCAGCCTCTCTACATACACCCAGAAATCTCCAAAGAGAAGCTGTACCTATGCACATGCAGTTCACATATTTACACTAAAGTCTAAGAGAAGGTTTCCATAAAAGGAATAGAAATCATAGAATCATACAAAGTTTAGAGTTGGAAGGGACCTTTAAGATCACGTTCCAACCCCCCTATATGGGCAGCAACATCTCCCTCTAGATCAGGTTGCTCAGAGCCCCCTCCAACCTGGCCTTGAACACTTTCAGGGATGGAAGTGTCTTGCTACCCTCACACTAAAGTATTCCTTGCTAATCTCCAACCTCAACATCGCCTCTTTCAGTTTAAAACCATTACCCCTTGTCCTCTCACCCCCACCCTTGTCAAAATTCCATCCTCCGTTTGAATAATCAAACACCAAAATAATTTAACACAATTTTTAATATATACAACTGGTCAGGCAGTTGTATTTTCCTAACAGTGCTTTATTTACAGTTCAAACTTCTGTAGCTCATTTCTACTTCACTCAATAGCTTGCTGATCCCTAATTGCTTTTCATTATTTGTCCTTTTTTTTCCATAATAAACGGCTGTTTAAGGAACCAAAACTAAATCTGGCAAAATTTAGCTTAACATTCCAAGCCAGATACTTCCAGAATTCTAAGCAATTCAGACATCGATATATTGTGAATAAAATATGGCATATTTTCTCCCATTTATAGTCCTAGTGAGAATTTTGACTCAGAAGAGTTTGAAGGAGGATGCAAGCAGTGCTATAAAAGAGACACAGTCTCCTTTTACATATTTTAGAAGACAAATTCTAATATAATACAGAATAAAAACATAAAAAGAAGAAGGAAACTAGAAATGTTCTTTCCTTTTCAGGTACTCTAAAAATCTTACAGGAGATCTGTGTTCTATTTCTAACAGCACATGTAGATGTGGTCCATTTACTGTGTTAATTTACTATAGCTTCATAAACCCAAAGTCTTCCATTTAAGTTCTAAATAGCTTCCAGCCTGTGTTACCTTTTAGATTTCTTCTGCCTTTTCTATTCTCATTTCTTTCACAGTGCCTGTAAAGATTTCTGCCTCTTTTTTCTATCTTATTCCTCTCATCCTTCTCCTTTTCTCCTCTTAAATTCAGTTCCAAGCTGCATCTGACACAAATTTACCCTCTCTCACATACATTTATCCACTGATCTGGATAAAAGAGTATCTGAAGTTATCTTGTTAGCTAAGTAACAAATAGAGATATGACTAGACTGATCGATGTAGTGACAGCTGGGTAATGAAGTAGGTTTAATTTCACAGGTAAGGTTTGGAAGTAGAGGGGCAGTTTTGTGCAAATGCCAATTCCAGCAGCTGTGCTAGTGGTACGATTGAGAAATTGATGTTTCACTAACACAGTTCATAGCATTAGAAGATGAAACAGCAGATTGAGCCTTACATCCTCACTATGACAATGCGAGAAAGTGCTGAAAACATGGTCTATGAGAAATACTGTTTCAGAGTCATCGCTGCTATTTCAAGATTAAGGGGGAATTCTGTTGCATGTTCATTAAAATTCCTTGCAATGAGAAAAGCTTAATATTGTGGCTGGATGACAGCAGTGTGTTGTGCCTTGAAAAGGTGCATTGGGTCAGTCCAATACACAGACACCTGGAAGACAATGCTAATGTAAATGTTAGATGGATGACCTTCTCTGGCATACATCCTGCTCTCAATTGCTTTCCAGATTTGTCCCTGATAGTCCCTGAAACCAGGAAGAGAGAGTATATGGAAAATTTGCTGAAATTCTAACACATGCATAATTAGAACAGAAGAATTTTAATTAGCAAATAGAAGATCTATACTAATAAAATAATGGATTTTCAAAATAGGAAAATGGAAGAGTAGGAATATGTACAAAAGAAGCAATTTGCTCCAGGTCTTGTAAGGCTGTTGTCTCCAAAATCTGACAGCTGTTCTGAAACAAATTTAATCCTTCACTATAGAAATTAGCAGCTACATAGGGCTCAAAAATTAGCTGCAAATGTAGGGGTTATTTCTGCAGCAATCGCAGTAAGCCCATTTTTAACTGAGAGAAGGTGCAATGCATTAGTTTTTAAAAACAATATACTGTAATATTGAAGTCGTATAGAAACCATAGCGTTGATCCTTATCAGGTGACCACTGCACATTTAGGAGTCATGGTCAACTTGATGGTTGTCCTGAGGCAGGGCTGCAAGACTCGGATCAAATCCTCAGGCTGCAGGACAACTGCAATCAGATCCTTTTAACAGAGGAGCCTGCCGGCAGCTCCCACTGGGCACCAATCATTGCAACACCTGTCTGACCTTGCTTTTATGTAACAGAGCAGAGACAAGTTCTCATAAGAACATCCTTCAGGAAGAAGTTAGCATTCTTGGAAGCAAATTATATATTAGCTCCAAGGACCAGAGGTGGGAGCTTCTCTCCACAGAGGCTTGTTCTTATCCTCAGTGTATGCCATAGGAAAACCATGCCCCACATCTGAAGATTTAAGACTCACTTACTGTCTATATTACTTTTCTTTCTCTGTCTTATCAAACCAGTTACCTTATTAAGCCATTGTGGGTGGAGAAAGAGGGGTGGATTCCTATTGAGATCTTCAAAGAACCTTGCAACATCTCTCTCTTGCCCAGACCCCAATGCAGAACAAAATCTAGCAAGTCAGGTCACAGAAAAACAAGAAAATAAATAAATAAGTAACATCATAAAGGTTAACGGTGCTGTTCTTGAATGCCTTAAGCACTAAACTACACAGAACAATTCTAGTGGCTATGAAACAAATCATGTGAGGTCAACCAAAGATGGTCATGCTGAATTCCAAGCTCTGCCTTCTGACTTTTACAGACCTGGCTGTATTTACCTCAAAATGGAAGACAATTTATATGGTAAAATAACCATAAAATGGATGAAGGTTTTTCAGGGATATTGGAGGTTAGCAAGCATCAGGCTTTATTCTTAATGGAATATTTTTTTTCTATAAAGATCACAGTTTCTACAGAAAATAATGACAGAATTTAGTATCAAAGATGTCAGGAATGAAGACCACATGGTTATTGTGAGAAATAACATTTAACCTTTCTCTTGTGGCTCATGGAGGCCAATGCAGTCTTTTATTATCAACATTGGCAGGTGATTTATTACCACTGTTTCTGCTCCAGTAAAACCACATTAGGCTGTGCTTGATGTATCATTTGTTATCTTCAACCCCCCTGTACACTTTCTGCATGCATAATCTCTTTCATGTAACACACTTCAAGAGAAAATGGTAAATATTTAACTCACGGTTCCAGATTCATCAGAAACTTAGGGACTGAAATGGATTGTGCCAGATGATACTTGATGTCAATAAAAGCTTAAGCCTTGCAAAGAGTGATGTAATATATCTGAAACATCAGCCCTGCATAATAGTTCATTAAGGTAGATTCTAAAGTGACAGAAAATAAATCATTAACAGGCTTCAAAGGAGAACAGCACTTCACACCATAAATTCAGGTCAGCTATCACAATACCATTTGCCTGTGTAACTTTACTTCAGCAGATCTGTACAATAACTTTTCAGATACAACTATAATAAGATTTTTGCTTGGAGTCCTTGGAGCACAAAAGAATTAAAGTCAAAACTTCCATTAACTTCAACAAAGCCAGGAAATGACAGTGTCTTTAATGACTAAAGGTTATGACTCAGGTATTA
Organism: Upupa epops; assembly: GCA_013397515.1. Lineage (NCBI taxonomy): Eukaryota > Metazoa > Chordata > Aves > Bucerotiformes > Upupidae > Upupa > Upupa epops. The sequence goes on along the minus strand of VZRI01005110.1, from coordinate 54,202 downwards.
ATGAAAGTACAAATCCAGCTAACTTTTCTATCTTCTTCTGGTGATTACCTGACATACTCTTCACAAACTCATTCAAAACAATCCCTATTATTGTAGATGAAATAAAAAAAGAAATAATTTCAGGAGGGTACCAGGAGTAGAGCATGAGTACTGCTGCTTGCTAGAGATTCACCAATTTTTAATACTCAAACTTTTGCTCATTAAGCACAGAAGGAAAATAAGAAAATTCTGGCATCTGTTGCATTATTATTTCCACTCAATTTGACTTTCAGCAAATCCATCATTGCATTCCTCTGCATTTCTTTTGTGAGAGCAAACTTTTTAATAAGTACAAGAATGCATTAAAATAATTTTTACAGTTGGAACTTTTTTGTAAGACCTTTGCTTCTCTCAGCTTAATAAACTGTACAAAGTTCATGAAGATCTAATTCCTGATCATATGAAGTGCTTTATTTTTGATGAAGTTTGGTCTGTTGCAAATCTGGATGGTAAAGCTGTCTGCCTTTAGAAACAACGCTGAGATTCACGCTCACTTAGGAAATAAGATGGATATTACTAATGATAAAATACACATAATGACCTGAACAGGCAGTTGTAGGATCTGTGTCAATATCTTCAAGAAAGATACCGAGGGGATCTGGTCCAGAGAAACAAGAGTTCCGCAGAAGGGACTGGAGGGAAACTCTGATGAGGAGAGGCTGGGGGAGCTGGGGGTGTTTAGCCTGGTGTGCTGCTTTGAAAATTACCAAATTTTCAAATATTAGTTGTGGTGCTTTTATGCCAAAAAACATTTAATTTTGAAGCTGGAGGCAGCTTTCCTAGCAGACCTCCTGCGTCAGTGTCTGGACTCTACAGGTGATTGGTGGCCAGAGTCCTAAAGGAAATGTACTTTCTCCTTCTTTTATTCTTCTTTTATCCTCCCCTTCTCTTCTCGTCACCATCTTCATCTCAACTCCTGCTCCTGCTGTGACATGTCTTCACAGACAGGGAGCTCCTCTAGGAGAAAGCTACCCCTCATCCCATAAGACCAAGGTGGGGGGAGCAGCAAAGGGTGAAAGCCCAGCTATCACTAAACCGCCTTCTGTGGGTGTGAACCTGCAGCCCTTCCCTCTTTCACTAAGGGCTCAGATACAGAAAAGACCCACCAGCTCGTTCCTGTCCTTGGCAGTTAGGGCAACCCCTCCACATAGAAGCTCTACAGTGATTGCCTTTGAAGATACCCGACAGAGGTGAGCTCTTAACCCTCTACCTCCCTTGGTGCCTAACCACAGGAGAGAAGAAAGAAAGGCTCTGCATACAGCCTGTGGAAAGCCCTTGGATGAGACCCCAAAAAGCCTATTTTTATAACAGGAGTAACACCACGCTGGTTGTCTCCACCAGCCTGGCAAAGATCACTGAGAGAGACTGAGAGAAGCCTCTACTAAGAGAGAGAAAGAGAGATCACAAGTATTGATCTCTTAAGCCTTTGGCAAACAGAGAGTCTGGAATTCTGTTGTATCCTCCACATTTGACACTGCTATAGCCTCAAAGAGCCCTGAGCCAAGGGGAGCTAGAAGTATGCCAGAGTCATCACAGAGGGCTGATGTCTGCAATAGGATTGGGAAAAGGAACTTTTCCACAAGCACCAAATGTATATTTTGTGCAGTATTCCTGTGACCCACCCCCACACATGTCCCACCTTGGGTTGCGAATGTGTGTGTGTGTGTGTGGTGGCTTGTTGTGATTGTGAGTGTTGTGTACACTCTCTTATCCCAGAGATCTCATCTAAGGCCAGAACTCGATGTGTTAGCTGTCTCCTTTTCTCTCAGAGCGTGTGTAAAGGCATTGTGATACAGTTTCTGTTTTACCTTTTTGATTATTTTACTTAGTTGGGGATTTTTTCCTTTTTGTCTTGGTGATGGGTTCAATGAATTGTTGTCTTTCTAGCAAATTTGCTTCATTGTCTATTGAACTCTTGGTGAGAGCTGGTTGTTGTGCTTGAATTATAGGCACTAACCCAAGCCAATTTAGACCCTCTTGCTAAACCATTACTCCTGGAGAAGAGGCGAATCAGGGCGAACCTTCTTCCTCTGTACAACTCCCTGAAGGGAGGTTGTAGTCAGGTGGGAGTCAGGCTCTTCTCCCAGGCAACTAGCACCAGAATGAGAGGCTGAAGCCTGGAGCTGTCAGGGTAGGGTTAGGTTGGGTGTTACAAAGCCCTTTCTCATTGAAAGGGTGATTAAAATGGACTGCCCAGGGCAATGGTGGAGTCTCCACTGCCGCAGGTGTTTAAGGACAGACTGGATGTGGCCCTTTGTGCCATGGTCTTGCTGATGTGATGATGTTAGGTCCTAGGCTGAGCTTAATGGTCTCAGAGGTATTTTCCAAACTCAATAATTCTGTGATTCTGTATAGATCTCAGAATGAAAATTCCCTCACATTGCCCTTACATATATTGCATTAAACACCACGACAAACCAAAGGCAATGTCATTATAATGCCTCTTTTCCTCATGAGGAGGTTCAACAATCAACACAGGATTAAAAAACCCCACAATCTCTTATTCAAAGACCTTTCACATCTTCTCTAAGTTTTGCTGTGGTACATGAAATGGAAAAGGACAGGCTTTATAAATGAAAATGGCACAAGTTGGATATTATCATTATTTAGATATCATAGACCTTATTTCTTTTGACCTTCAAGATAAATTCATTTCCACAACATGGGAAGAACTACAACCATAAAGATTGTCACTAGAGAACGTGAATATTAAAATAAATATATAAAAATAAGTTAGAGAACAAGAGGCCATAAGATTGTGCTGTAACTGAAAGGGATTCATTTTTATGTCTTGCTCTGAAAAGTGTGATGCAGGCGTAGAACAGTGGAGAACCTTTTCAATTGGAGGATAAAAACCCTGTTGGAAGTGAAGAACCTAAGTACCAATAGTGATGTAGATCTGTATTGCAGATTATAATGTTGCTTCATCAAATATTTAATCTGATTGAATCTTCATAAATCCATCACTTTGGTATCAAGATTTTTCATCTGGTTTCTTAAGGAAACAAGGTTTATACAAAGGCTCTGTCTCTGCCCAATAACTTTTCAGTCTGTTGGATGCTTTCTTTCTAATCTGAGAGACAGAGATAGTTTAGTAATTCCAACAAGAAACATTCACAGCATGTGAGTGTATGTGTGCACTGTGAGGACAGGTATATTTTTGAAACTACACATGGAAGAGAGAGATTAAGAATACCTCACTGAACAGAGTTCATCTCTTATAAGATATGGAGTAATCCAACCAAGAGGCAGAAAGTAAAACCCACCTTCCAAAAATTTCATTGCTCAGTTGTCTAGTCATTCCTATCCCAGGAGAGTCAAAAGAACTTATTTCTTAGTTTTGCTTGAGAATGTGTAATCTACCACATGGAGACTTTAGCTTTTTTTTCATTACAGATAAGAAGGCTGAACTGTTTTTAATAAAAACATTCAGGAACTAAAGTTCATAGAGTAATAATAACAAGCAAAACTGAATTAATATTGCATAGACTAAGTAACAATTGAGCCATGTGTTTTGAAGTGATTTCCCTACTCTGATAACAAGAAGTCATTAGCTGTCTCATTAACATAACATTGATAATCAAGACATCCCTTTTACTATGTAAAAACAACAAATAAAATGTTTGTTAGTGTCAGCCAAAAATCTTCATTAGACTGTTGTGGTTATGAAAAAACAATAAATGGAAACAGTACTCTTCTAACTTTCAGTAACTAGAAAAAAAATCAGTATTTTATCAGGATAAATATTTGAGGGCCACAAGAAGGTGTCTAACATTCTTGCTGGTAAGGAATTAGCTCTGTTTGCAGCTTTTGGTTTTGGTGTTCTGTTCAAAGGCTACTGCAGACATACATCATTGAGTAAGAAGAAATCTTCAAAACGTAACAGTCTATTTTAAACTTATTTAACAGCCTCTTCTGTTTGGAACAGTGTGTGCCTGTACTTTGCTTTGCTCTGAAATCTCATTACATACATGTGAGTTCATAGTTTACCAAATTGTTGGATGATCTTTCTTCAAAAACTCTTGATAGCATGATATTTGGTTAAAGAAGTCAATTAAACTGAAGAAGATAAATTAAGTTCCAAAAGAAAGGCACCATTAGATAAGTATCTGGCAATTCATTGGAGTGCTCCCGAGTTTATCTTTTTCAATTTAGGATGCAAAGAAAATGCAGAAAATGTGATACTAATGGAAGCAACACAGATTATTTATTCCGTTAATCACCCAGTTTCAATGTCTTGAGTGACAAGTTTACTTAAGCCTAGTGTAAGCACAGATCAATTCTACTATTCTGTAATACAGCACACAAAGAACAACTGCCACATCCATTGCTGATTCTAAGGAAATCTTTTTTTCATGATAGTCAGACATAAGGTAATTAATTATTGAAAAACATATTATTAACATATCCTTCTGCCTGTATCAAAAGATATGTATTATTGCACATGACACAAAGTTAGGCAGGTGTATTGATCTACTTAAAGGTAGAGAGGCTCTACAGAGGGACCTGGCTAGGCTGGATCAGTTGTACAAAGCCACTAGCATGAGCTTCAACAAGGCCAAGTATCAAGTCCTGCACTTGGGTTACAACCACCCAATGCAAGTCTGCATGCCTGGAAAAGACTGGCTGTAAAGTTTCTTTGCAGAGAGTCATGGAGATATCAATTGATTATATGAGCCAGTAGTGCAAACAGGTGGCCAAAGAAGGCCAAAGGCATCCTGACTTTTTTCCTGTGGCCAGCAGGAGTAGGGAGGGAGGTGATCATTCCCCTGGACTTGTCACTGATGAAAGGTACACCACAAGTACTGTGCTCAGTTTTGGGCACCTCAATAAAAGAAAGGCATGGAGGTCCTGGAATGGATCCATAAAAGAGCAAGGTTGGTGAAGGTTCTGGAGAGCAAAACCTGTGAGCAGTGGCTGAGGTAACTGGGGATGTTCAGTCTCAAGGAGGCTGAGGAGAGAGACTTTATTGCTGCCTGAAGCTACCTGAAAGGAGTTTGTAAAGATGTGGATGTTGGTCTCTTCCCACAAGTAACAAGTGACAGGACAAGAGGAAATGGCCTCAAGATGCACCAGGGGAGGTTTGGGTTGAACATTAGGAAAAAACTTCATTGAAAGGGTCATCAGGGCATAAAACCAGGTTGCCCAGGGAGGCAGTTGAATCACCATCCCTGGATGTGTTTATTAGTTGTGTAGACATAGTGCTCAAGTACATGGTTTTGTGGTGGGCTCAGTACAGCTCAATGATCTCAAAGCTGTGTTCTAATCTAAATGATTCTACAATTCTGTGGAAAACAGAAAACATGCAGTCACATTATGAAATTCAGAAGAAAATAGTATCAACTTCAAAAAAAATACATTAAGTAATGACATTAACTTACTGCTGTGTAAAGAAAATTTTATCTCAAATTCAATTGTTTTAAACTGTTTTAAACCATAGGTGTGTTTCTGAAGTAAACCAAATCAGACATACGCAATCAGCTTAAAAAAAACATGGCCCTCTTTTTGCAGAGGAAAGCCAGGCAAATTACCTGCAAATTGAAGCAGTGACTGAAACATGTATTCACTGCTATTTAATGTTAAGTGAAGAAAGGAGAATGCAAAGTGCTGTAAAGTCCAGTTCAGCCATTGTTTTGGGTATCTGTACATGTCACACTAAGTTCTGGGCACATCACTTATTATCTATCAAGAATAAAAGTTGGGGGAAATATAGCACAGAGGAAAATGGTATTAATTTTTAATGTTATAGACATTTTACTTCATAGATTCGTGGCTGTTTCTCATTTGTTCTTGGTGACCTGCATATATCCCCATTTTAGCTGAGGTCCTCATTTAAGGGTGAACTTTGTAGAGTAAGGTTAATGATTGGTCTTTTCCAACCAGAATGATTCTGTGTGATTCTGTGAGTTTTAAATATAAGAGATCACAACTGAGTGTTTGTGGCCCTGTTGATCTTTGAATTATTCTTCACATCTGCATTTTGTTCTAGTTTTGAATACTTCAGTGTTTTTAAAGCTGCTTATTTATTTATTTGATTTTGTTTCCTCTAGGTATGAATTCCAGCAATTTGATAGATTTCATCAGCTGTGATGCTGTATGGGAGATCCATGCGAAAGAGCTGGCCTTTGAAGGATCAGGGCTATAGTTTATAGCTGAAGATTTATGGGGAAGACTGATTATACCTGATAAAATTCCATAATTTTATCAAGGTGAGTAATGCAGGCACTACTTTAATATATAGAAAATTATTTTTCAAAGAAATAGCCATTTTAGCCTTCTGAACTGCAAAAAGCAGTTTACAAGGACTCACTACCTGTTGTGTGGTTCATGTTTAGCTGCACGAGTTGAGTTCTGCTTAAAGAGAATAAAAATGGAAGACAGCATGATCAAATGAGACCTGTCTCAGCCACATAAAATAGATTGTATTGCTGCCTTTGCATAATTCAGGTCAGTTCCATGAATTAAAATCAAAAACACAACCTCCAAAACCTCAAGAACGAAAGTAGCTCAACCCCAAAACAGCAAGGGAGAGAAAAGATCGTGATTCTACAGGTTGTTATTTCATGTTGGATATCTCACACTAGAACTGAGATTATCAGATGACTCTGTCACCCAGTATGACTATAAATATTCATAGTGCATAGCAATTGCTGTCTGCATAGACCGCAAATAATGATAGCTACTGCAGTGATTCACAGCAGTCTGCTTTCACTATAAAATTTCAAAAGCAGATAATAACTTGGTTGGGAATCCCCTTTACTGATGAATATGCTACTTAGTTCACTTCCCTGCTGAGTTATTATTAGACAGCATATTGTAGCAAATAATTAGTTCACTTTTCAGTAGGAACTATCTATCATTGTCAGATGAATCATGAATCAGTGAAATTCTCCTTTTTCTCTTGTCGTCCTAAACGAAAAGGAAGTACAAACTGTCAAAAGGACAGCATTTCTGAGTTCCCACCGTGTATGGTCTGCTCCTCTATTGGGCAGAGACAGTTGGAGACAATAACAGATAAATGAGAGGAAGAATATATTGGGAAACAACAGAAAGAAGCTAATGTCTACCTGAACCATCTGCCTATCCAGCCAGGTACCTCTGCATACTGGGCAGTAGAGAGAAAAATTTTGGGGCAGAAGCCAGGTAAAACCGTAGTGGGAATTATTTCATTTGCAGTAAGCAGTGCAGCATTGTAAGTGCAGTATAAACCACTGTTATCAGCTGACCAAAAAGCAGAGTCACAAAAATGATGAAGGGAATAGAGCATCTCTCTGATGAGGAAAGGCTGAGGGAGCTGGAAAAAAAAGGAGACTCAGGGGTGATCTCATTAATGTTGATCAATATAGAAAGGACAGGTGGCAGGAGAAGGAGCCAGGATTTGCTGAGTGGTATCCAACAATAGGATAAGGGACAATGGGTGTCAGCTGGAACATAGAAGCTTCCACATAAAGATGAGCAGAAACTTCTTCACAGTGAGGGTGATAGAGCACTGGAAGGGGTTGTCCAGGGAGGTTATGGAGTCTGCTTCTCTGGAGATATTTAAAACCTTCCTGGACATGCTCCTGTGTGACTGGATCTGGGGAATCCTGCTCTGGCAGGTAGAGTAGACTGGATGATCTTTCAAGGTCCCTTCCAATCCCTAACATTCTGTGATTCTTCCTCCTCTCTTACTGGTTAAATATGTATTTATGCATCAGTCACAGAGAGGCTGCAAAGTAGTGTCTGCACAATGATAAATGATATTTCTATAAACTGTCTTTCTCTTCTTGTGAAGTACTATCAGATTTGCATACCATGTTTTTTCATGTTGACCTTTCATATGAGGTTAAATTTGGAAGCTCATGGGCTCTAAAAGAAAATTTGAATATGGCAAAAGTAGACCCCTCATTTGTGAGGGACAAAAATGGCAAAAGGTGATTTGTTTTGACTACAATGAAAGAAATATGAAAAAATTCAAAATTATATTTCAAAACTCTTTTGCTGAACTTAGTCCTGCTTTGAGATAAATAAAGTAAAAATCTTTTGCAATAATTTAAGTTCCTAAGTTTGAGACGAATAAAAGGCTGGAGAACTTGCCCAGTGAGAAAAGATTGAAGGATTGAGATGTCTTCTACCTAGAGAAAAGATGACTCAAGAGAGACCTTGTCACTGTATTCCGGTACTTACAGGGTGGCTACAAAGAGGATGCAGATTGTCTCTTCACAAATATCCACATGAATAATAAAGAGGCAACAGGTGTAGGTTGCGCTGGAAGATTTAATTTTTAACATTGAGAGTGATCATTCACTGAAACAATCTCCCCATGGCCATGGTAAAGTTCCCATCACTGGAACTGGAAAAGTGGGTTTCAAGATGTGACTGGGCAAGGTGCTAGATAATATAATTTCTGCTTCCTTTGAAGAAAGAAGAGATTTAACCAGATGATCTTTTAAGGTCCCTTCCAATCTGGCCTACTCTATCAGATAAGATTTCTTTTGCAAGCTGTACTGGCTACTAACTTGAATGACATGTAACAAAAAGGCAGGACTCCTTTCTGCTAAATGCAAGCTTCATCACTTTGCACACACAGACTCTGGCAGATTGTAGGGGAGGTACAAGGTACAGCAAGTCTGTTTATGAATTTTGCATCCTAAAAATATGAGAACCTGTCTGCTAATTCAGACCAAGGGTTTATACAGCCTTCCCAATTATTATCCAAAAGAAACTAGGAAAGAGTAAGAAGGCAGCACGTGCATGATATCTCCACTCTGATATTTGTACTTCTGATCATCTCCATCTCTAAGAATATGATAATCCTTTCATTTTAGAAACCACTTTCTGAGTCACTGTCCATTGTCCCCTCTGACTGTTCTCAGCTTCTTTATAAGTAATGGAGACATCAAATCCTAAAGGTGTTGAGAAATTTCATGTTTCCACTCTCACACAGGAATATAAGTTTGCGTGAAAGAATCCCTTTGTGCCCTCTATCTCTCTCTCCCTCCTACTAATCTTTTCTCATTTTCATACCTCAAATTAAAGCTCAGAATGGTGAGGTTTTTGGTTTTTTGGGTATTTAAAAAGATCTCTCTTATTATGACTGTATGTTTTTTAACTCTTATTACAACAATTACTAGCATACACTTGCACTAGGATTTCACTCATTCAGTAGTAATCTTGACTTTAGAACCATAGTAATTGTCAGTTGTGGGTTTGAATTGCTGTGGAAATACAAGATTTCCCTTTGCTCAGTGACACAAAGTACTACTATATGAATCTCCCACCAATTTATTTATTTTTCTTACCAACTTAAGTCAGCAGAGTAGACTCCTAGAATTTTAAAAGTACTTTAAACAAACTAATTGTCTTAACAGTACTGTCTTTAACAATAGATAATAAAATAATGATAAGGGACAATAAAATGGATTTAGGTGAGACTTGGAGGTTGATATTTGAAATCAGTGCTTAGGTAATGTTTTTTAGAGTTGTTTGTTTAACAAAACCATACACATTGATTAATGTATGTGACTCAATATATATGCTTCCTTTTTAATTTTCTCAGGGGATGCATAGAAAAAGCTCTGTTCTTCACTAGCCACAGCTAACTTTTGTCCGTTTCCCATGCAAAGTGAAAAAAGGACTCATATTCTCAGCTACTGCTGCAGCATTTGCTTTCTGGCCCTTAAATTTCCTAGTGCTGGTACTTGTATAGCTGGGCTCATGATGAATACCTGACATGAACATAAAAAAGTATGGATAAAAATCTTTAGTTTATGACAGCCTTATATGTTTTACTGGAAATAACCTAGTCTGCCTTAAATGGATTTTTTTCACTCTGCCAACAGAGTTGGCCAGGCAAGTCGAGTGTTGATAGTGACATGATGCATAGCTACAATCCTTATTGCGTGGGCTCATTTTCCTGGAGAAGGTGGTAAGTTAACTTTGTATTGCTTATTGTAGCAAAACAGAATGTTAATTGGGTCTCAGTTATTATCTGCTGATTAGTTTCACAGCATACTTTCCCATTTCTTAGTCATTTAAGAGTTGGTATAAGTTATGAGCAGTCAGACAACATTAAATGTAAACTATTTCATGACCTCGTATAAATATGTAATGGACATCTGATGGTACTTTTATTTATCAAACTATGATTAAATATTAAACTTTTATAGTTTCATCCTCCCTACCGCATAAATTGTACATCGTAGACTGTGTATGTTCCACAATAATTTCAGATAAGTAATGTTATGAAGTGGGTAATTCTACTGTTGAAAAATTGTCAGCAGAGCTAATGGAAGTATCCTCAGACATTAGAGAATACCTTTATTTGTTTAAAAAAAACCCCACAAACCTATTATTATAATAAACCTGTTCCCCAGATCTGTGTGTTCTGAATCTTGAACTACTTACCAATTGTATTCAATACTTATAAAAGTAATAAAACTCTTTCCAACACTTACAATCCTTGTGAAACTTAATCTTCAGAAAAGAGGTTTTCATATACCATTTAAACACCTCTTCCTGGACTTAAGTTTACAATATACATGCCTTACTTGGGGATGCTTAACTCAGGAATGGTGAGCTGGACTTCTGATTCCTCTTGAATTAATGGTCAGCTACACCCTGGCAGCAAAAAAGTTTGGAATTACTCTATAAAGCTAAATTGTCTTGGATTCAATTAAGAGCTAGGCTCAGCTTCAAGCAGTTTTAAATTTTGTTCACATTTCATGGAAAGGAAGTGGATAGACTGGAACCTGATAGCACAGTATTTGTTCACTATGAGAAAGGCAAAACTTGTTTGGGAAGAAAAGGAAGAATGAAGGGTGTTCTGCTAAAATCACAGGGTCACAGAATTATTGAGACTGGAAAAGACCTGAGCTCATCCAGCCCAGCCTAGGACCTGTCATCACCACATCAGCCAGACCAGAGCACTAATGGCCACAGCCAGGCTGCCCTTAAACACTCCAGGGATGGCAATTCCACCACTGCCATGGGCAGTCCATTCCAGAGCCTGATCACCCTTTCCATGAGGAAGGGCTTCCTAACATCCAACCTTTCCTCCAGTCCCTTCCCCAGCCTCGTAGCCCTTCTGGACCTGCTCCACCACCTCAACCTCTTTCTTGAAGCAAGGGGTGCCCAGAACTGCTCCCAGTACTTGAGGGGGGACTCAAATGCATGTCGCATAACCTATTCCCTCAGATCTTTCAGCTGCTCCAAGTTTGATTCCAATTATTTGATGATGACAGAAAATATTACAAGCTGAGTAATCAGAGAGCCTTCTATGTGACTTAACAGGATACTACACTATATGTTAGTAGTAATGTTGGCTGTGAAGGAAATTAGGAAAATTACTAATTCATAAAGCATCAGAGTTGAGAGGTATATTTTGCAGAGTATGGAATTCTGTATCAGGAAATTTTTTGCAAGTTATTTCTTTAAGTATTCTCCTTAATAATCAAAAGGCTAGGAAAAAAATGTCTGTAATTAAAACTTTTTGCCATTACATGAATGTGATTCATCAGGCTTTTTTTTTATGTGTATGTTTGCTTGCATTTCTCTTTCTGCTACCAGGGTAGAAAAAAGGAACAAAACCATGTGGTAGTTGAAGGTCCCCAGAGAAACACAGACTCCACAGATATTGACAGCTCTGGCTGCTGAGACACTTTGAGCTTTGAAAACCGACTGTGGAAGAAAAGACAAGGAGTACACCATGGGACATATTAAATATAGGACTAATAGATATTATTTAAATAAGGAAAACAATATAGTTCTTAAGTGAGTGTGTTTGCTGCTCTTCCAAAGGCCAACTTGCACTCTTACATTTTTTCAAAATACAAACACATTCATGTTATTTGCAATTTTAAGTCCCTGGCACTTCACAGGTCATGCAACAGCTACATTAAATCATTGCTGCAGCTGGACAAATTTCATCTGGGAGGTTTGGAAAGTAAAGCCAACACTGCCATGAGCAAAATGTTGCTAAAATGCTTGAAGGTCTTAAGAATCCAGTCTCACAGAAGGAAATCAGCTTGATCATTTCTTTCCAATGGGGTGGAAGACGAAGAGAAATAGATTGTTGATGGCAATACCAGAAAAGGAACTGAAAGCCTTTAGATTTTTTCTTTCAGAAAACCAGAAATACCAGCCCAGGCCTTAAGACAGTGACTGCATTCATCAACATTACCATTCTGCCCTGATTTCCACAGGCCAGGGCAACAGACAGCTGGCTGCTCCTACTTGGAATGAAGAAAACAAAATCACAGCATATGCTTTTCACTGTTTGCTGTTTCCTCATCTGTTTTCATCCCATATGCTTCTCCCTGAATAAATCTTCTTTAAATTTTGATATTGCATTGCTAACTCACAGTAGGGTTTTTTTATACAGGAAAAGATTGAGATACCATGCTTTCTGGAGTAGAACTTCTAAAGATTTCAGTTTCAGTAATGATCAGCAAGTAACTACATGTATATTCCACTTGTAACACACTACCTTAGGAAAGCTTAATGATGAGATTTAATTGCACAATACCAATTATTTCTGTATCATTTTGCCAAAATAAACCTGGAGTCTTAGTGCTTCCATGTGCTCAAGCTAATAGGTATGGTATCCTGGATGTACCTGGTGGCTAGGCAGCTCCTTAAAAGGACAGAGACTGATAATTATGTCGATGTCATTCTTTCATCCCCTAGAAGCCTTCTGAAAAGAAAAGTCTAATTAAGATGACAAATAAGGAAAGGCCATAATGGGAAGATGCCCTTCTGCAGAGGTAGTCGTTGATAAGGATGCTGAAAGCGACTGAGTTCATATGAAATGCTAATTCTCATTAGCAAGTAAAGGAAAGGTCTCATTATTTCCATTCCAATACAGCCCCGAAAAAAAACAGGTAAGTAAACAATGGGAAGCACATGATTTTACAGTAATTAAAAACATGATCTAAGGGTACTAAAGATCATATTTGATGACCTTAGTATCAGTACAGTTATGGTTTTAATTGTTGATGCATTTGGATTTTTGGCTGCGGCACCGAGGTCCTGCTAATGCATAGAGGTGCTCAAAACTTGCTAGCTGAGGGGATTACAAGTTCACAGTTAATTCTCCAACCTCAAAATGCCATTGTGTCACTTCTAATAGAGGGTTTGTGCAGTAAGTGGTTGTCTAAAAGTCATTTTCAAATCCTTGGTGAGAGTGAAGCTTATGTTTTTAACTGTTTGACCTTAAGACCACGGGAAAAATGTTTCCAGTCCTCAGTAATCCTTTGCAAACAATCTGGGTTCTCAACACACTGTTCTGTGGGCTGCAGATCTCCCTGGTGATCAGTGTGGGAAAAGATGGCTGTAATTCATTGCAAATATTGATTACAATTGACTCATTAAGATGTAAATTAATCAATGAAAAGTGGAAAATAAAAGTGACTGGACATAATGTTTTATATTTATGGAACAGTTTCAATAACAGGTTCTGAAGAATGAAACTGTAATGTTCTGCGCTAGAAGAAGACATGCTCTTATGCCTGTGATGCCTATACTGCTGGTATCTACCTCTTATCATAGAATCACAGAACAGTGTGGGCTGGAAGAGACCTTCAAGACCATTGAATCCAACCTTTTCCTAGTCCTCTCTGAGACTGAGATCAATTTGGGAAAACCTTATGCCTATTTATCTTATATTATTCCTGATTTCTTTGAGATCATAGAATCATAGAAAAATTTCATCTGGAAGAGACCTTCAAGATCATCGACTCCAACCTTTTCCTAGCCCTATCAGCACCACTAAACCCTGTCCCCCAACACAACAGCTACCCTTCCCTTAAACACCTCCAGGGATGGGGACTCAGTCCTCTCTCTGGGCAGGCTGTTACTGTGCATGACAATCCTTTCATGAAAGACATTCCTCCTGACATCAAGGCTGAACCTCCCCTGGTGCAGCTTAAGGCCAGTTCTCCCCATCCTATCACTGGCCACTAAGGAGAACAGACCAACCCCTGCTTCTCTACAACCTCCCCTCAGGCAGCTATGGAGACCAAGGAGGTCGCCTCTCAAATCTTCTCTTCTTCAAGCTAAACAGCACAAGGTCCCTCAGCTGTTCCTCATATGACACCTGTTTCAAATCCTTTACTAGCTTGGTAGCTGCCTCTATCCACTTCAATGTCTCTCTTGTAGTGAGGGGCTCAAACTTGTAGCGAGGTGTGGCCTCAGCAAAGATGAGCAGAGGGGAATGATCACCTCCCTGCTCCTGCTGGTCACTCTATTCCTTACACAGGCCAGGATGCTATTGGCCTTCTTGGCCACTTGGTCACATTCAGCTAGCTCTCTATTAACACTCCCAGATCCCTCTGTACCTGGTGTACTCTGCATTCCCTTTTACTTAACAGGATCGTTGCACTTTGTAGTACAACTTCAGTGTATCTTTCCTTTAAAAGTGATCATCAACCTTTAGCAACATCATGAAATGCAGCACCTTAGAAATATCTGTGGTATTTATATCAAGCTATTCAGCAATCTCCCACTCCATACTTCATGCTCCATGTAAATGAGTGATATAATGAAGTAAAACATCATTACAACAGGCTTCTCTTAATCGTATACTACCCTTTGTAGTGACTATAAAATGGAGGAAGGGAGAATGAATTTTCTAGCAAGAAAGTTTTCGTTTCAAGACCATTACTATACAATTTCTACTTCCATCTTTTGAGAGCTACTATTCTACTGAATTTTTTTATGGGGAAACTCCTTTTTGTCTATATACCTCCTAAAGAAGGCTCTTAAAGGTAGACCACATAATTAAACTATAAAATGTAAAAAACTGTTTTCTGCTGCCCTTAATTTTGATTTTGAAAGCTTGTTTCTGGGGAAAAAATAATTGGGGTTTCCAAATTAACTTTGGAACACTTTTGCTACGACTTTCTAACGAAAAATTTGTCCTCTTCCTTCCTCACCATCTTGTAATTGACATGCTTACCGATGATTTCTCCAGTTCAATTAATTAGCCTCCAGTTCAATTAATTAACCTACACTGGTT
Source organism: Upupa epops (assembly GCA_013397515.1). Lineage (NCBI taxonomy): Eukaryota > Metazoa > Chordata > Aves > Bucerotiformes > Upupidae > Upupa > Upupa epops. Next base: position 39,168 of record VZRI01005110.1, on the reverse strand, counting down.
CTGCTAGAAGTCATCTGGATTGTGGAGCTGTGCACAGAGTTTGTTCATTCAGATTGCGCTGTGGTCCTAAGGCCCAGTCATTTTTACAAACAAGTTGAAAGAACTACTTATGTTTTTTAAAGGCTGCTTCTGGACAGTTTTGGTCCCTACATGACAGACTGCTAAATGTATCTCAGTATCTATTAGAAAAACACTGACTAGGTGGGTGTAAGGTGGTGGCATGATATACAGTAATGCAAAAACGGATTTAGATTTGATAGGGAGAAAGAATTTGAGATGTTGCACCTCAGCTCTCTTTGAAAGCTTCAAAAATCTCCATAGCCACCCAGCAGGCATCTGACAGACAACTCTTTACCCTTAGGAATACCTTTCCTAGTGGGTACAGAATATAACTTGGAAGGAAGATCTCTTGCAGCCTCAATAGCAACAATAATAGCAAAAATTCCAATGCAGCTGAAGGTTTCGTAAGAGAGGTAAAATCTTACATATGGCTCTTATGTTCTGAAAATTATTCTGTTGGCAGTAGTTGTTTAAAGTGGGTGGTTAAATTAGATATTAGGAAGCCCTTCCTCATGGAAAAGGTGATCAGACACTAGAATGGACTGCTCAAGGCAGTGGTTCAATCTTCATTCCCAGAGACATTTAAGGACAGACTGGCTGCGGCCCTTAGTGCCCTGGTCTGGCTGATGTGGTAATGTAGGTCCTAAGCTGGGTTTGATGATCTCAGAGGTCTTTTCCAGCTTTAATAATTCTGTGAATTCCACAAAAATATATACCTTGAAAGAGAATTAGTGTTAGACATCCGTCCTATGCATTGTTTGGAATGTTTAACTTCTGTTTCATTTCTTCCAATCAAATGAAGTTGGTCACTGTCTTGGCAGAATGAGCGATACTCGCTTGTGATAGAAATGCATATTTATAGCATTTAACTTCATCCCACTTTTAGTACTCAGTTCCTCTAGACTTTTTATTTGACTTTTCCATTCTCTTTTATCGAGGCAAGGCCTTCCAGCTTTGCATCATTAGTAAATTTCATTTACATCATCATTCTTCATGGGTGCCAAGATAACCAATTAAATGACTGAAGATTTACTCTGGTAACATTCCTGAAGCCTGGTACTTGCTCCTTTCAATGTAACCAGTTGCTAGGACTGATTAATCTGTTTCTTACAACCTTAATATCACCATTAGTATGCCAGTCAATGTTTTCTGCAGTTAATTTCTTCCTTGTGACTACTTCTGGGTTACTGCTGCAGAACACTAAAGAACCATGCCTGAAAGTGCTCAGCTTTAGCAGCATCTGCTTTTTCCTAACTATGTGATTGTATAATGTTCATAAACTCTGGGATTTATCAGTAAGTTTAGGTTGGACATTAGGCAAACTTCTTCATGGAAAGGGCCATCAGGCCTCAGAAAAGGATGCAGAGGGAGGGGATTGAATCAATATCTCTGGATGTGCTTCAAAGTTTTGGAGATCTAGAGCATAGGAACAGGATTTAGCACTGGCCTTGGGATAAATGGGTTAAGAATTAGACGGTGATCTTAACTATCTTTTACAACCTAAACTATTCTGTGATTTAATTCTATGATTTTGTTATGAGGAATGGACTTGTAAAACACAGTACAAGACCACAGTCATGTAATATTACATGGGTAACTCTAGTGAACATGGTTATGTTGATTTTCTATGCTTGGTTTTCTTGTTGGCTTGTTTTTCAAATGGCATCAAATATCAATTCCATGGAGTAATGGAAGCCTGTATGCCGTATGGAACAGAAGATACTTAAATAACCCTTGCAGAACCACTCCATACATTGTGACAGAACGTCTGTGTCAAAGACAAATATATAAAAGGCTTATTCAGAGGAAGGTGTCTCTGCCAGCCTGTATCTTTGCAGAGGTATATCCAGCAATTGCTACTAAAGCAGCGTAATAGCAGCATACTGGGGCAAATCTACTGGAATGACGGTCATCCATCTTATTTTGCCATTTACATATTTTCAAATATTTAAACAGGACAAATTTCCCCAAGACAGGTTTGTGCATTCTCTTTTCAACATACATAAGCAACAAGGAATACTCAGAGTCACAGAATTATTGAGGATGAAAAAGACCTCTGAGATCATCTAGCCACATCAGTCAGACCAGTGCACTAAGGGCCACAGCCAGGTTGTCCTTAAACACCTCCAGGGATGGGGACTCCACCACTGCCCTGGGCAGTCCATTCCAGGGTCTGATCATCCTTGCCATGAGAGCTTCCTAATATCCAACCTAACCCTCTCCTGGTAGTTTCAGACCCTGCCCTCTTGTCCTGGTGCTAGTTTCCTGGGAGAAGTGCCCAAACCCCACCTGACTGCAACCTCCCTTCAGGGAGCTGTAGGGAGGGAGAAGGTCCCCCTTGAGTCTCCTCCAACTCCACATCTTGAGGTGTAGGTCATATTTCCACAAACCCTTACACACTCTCTTCTTACTAGTATATCCAAAACAAACTGATGGTGTTTCTCTATAGTGAGGCGCTGCAAGCAGTTATTTTTATCTTAAGGGATGGCTGCAGTGAGCAAAACCCTAAGCTGGACACCACAGTAGAAGTACCTAGAAGCTACATTCTGAAATCCCTGTGTCTGATGCTTGCAAAGTGCCTGTAACTCAGGGGAGACTGGTCCAAGATATCAAGGAGCCTCCAAGCTGTGTCTGTAATACAGCTGTTACACGAGGCCTTTTTTTGTTAGTACCAGTACGACCACTATTATATTTTTTAGATATAGTTTAAAGCTGAAGATGCTCATTTCATGGCCAGGGAAGAGAAACAGGTGTGGAGGGAGAAAAAGAGGGAGGAAATGCATTATTCTGTGGATGCATGTGTTCATGCATCCTGCAGCTTAGCCTCTCCAAGTACTTATCTTGGCATTTTGAAGCTGCTGTAAAATAGTTACAAAGTTCCTAAGCTTCAATCAGTAAGACTGAAATCTATGTTTATACCTGCTGATGGCTTCTTTTTATATATTTGTTTGTAGGCCAGGCTGAATTGCTTGGGACAACTGCTAGCATAATGAAGTAGTAGAGCTGAATTCACAGCTACGTTTCTTTACCAATAGTGTAATTTTCTTTACTTCAGGCACATTTACAATACAGTCAAATATTTTAAGATATTTGCCTGAAATTTCACTAGAAATATTTAACTTCATTTTAAATTGTTCAGACTTTCTAAACTCCTGACAAGCAATGAATCTGCATCTGAATAAAATACAACAGCAATCAATCTTGTGCAAGTGAGAAATACTGCAGTGAAGCATGTCTTTCTTGAGAACATGTATTTTCTGAAGTTTATAACTGAGACCTCTTAGAGATGCTAAAAGTTAATGTAGTATAATGGTTACCTGAGTCATAACAGATCTTAATTAATTTTCCTCTTACAGAGCTTTATAGAAACCTAGCTCAGATTTAGCAAGAGGCAATTGTTAAATTGTGATGCCACAGAGCTGTATCAAAGCATTTGCTCTGAAGCTTCTTAAGACAAATGTATTTGGGATGGAGGTGAACATCTACCTTCACTCAGCAGTTCTGGCTTTCATCCTAGATGTCCCAACAGCCTAAAGAGGTGACAATTTTATGGTCAGTGCATTAACTATTTTGAATGTGGGTTAGTAGGCTTACACAGTATTCATTTCACAGTCCTGCTGTAAAATCAGAACTAGGCTCATGACCATCTTATTGCATTACTACTGCAATGTTACCCTTTGATTTTAGATGTACCATAAACTGCTTATTTTAATTATGTTCTTTCATTAAACATGCCAAACCAAATGACCTGTGTTTTGATTTATCTGCAGCAACTTTCAGAAGGACTGCCTGAAAGCCAGCAGTGGTCTCCCTTAGCTCATTCATCTGTCGACATTCTCAAAACCTGGAGGACCAATACAGGTAATCAGTCAGTTTTATTCTGGTGAAGTTCCAAAATTCAATGGAATTAATTCATTTAATGTGTTGATCCATAAAACTTAATATATTTTCTCCTTATCTACCATGTTTTACTGAACATCTTCCTGCTGCTCAGTCTTTTCATTCTCACTTGAATAAACTCTTCTGCTCAATTTCTAAATTAACCAAAATCTGTGCAATAGTAAGCTACACAGAAAAGCTGAAGACAAAAGGCAAAAAAGATAGTATTGTGGCCTTTCTGGACAGAGACAGATGGTTGGTGATAGTGACATAACAGTAGAAATATTTGACTTTTGCATAAGAGGCTTTAGACTAGAAGAAGGGTAAACTGCACATCAGCATAAGCTGGGTGAGCCTAGTGAACAGGGACTAATTATCACTATAAGGAATCAGAATCCTTTCTACCCAGCCCAGTGCATTTTTGGTCATATTTTACCCAATATCTGTTTAATGTAGAAAGAGTGGAACTGACTAATCCTACCAACAGACTTGAAGAGAAATAATTCTGCTGCTCTCTGTTCATAAACTATTGCACAACTTTACCACAGTGTACTCCCCTCTCTGATCTCCCACTATGCCAGCAGAGCCTGGTGGTTAGGGTGCTCTTCCTTTCTACTTAATCAGGTGATTCTGAAGAAACTTAAACCAAAAATAGATGCACAGATCAGTCCAGATGCTCCTACATACACATGCGTGCCCAAACTGCTTAGAGAAGTAAAGTGACTTGGTTACATATTGATCTCCATGTTACTCTACCAGAACTACAGATTATTTACATTCTGCATCTTACGCAACCAACCACATATGGTATAAGATCAAGACTAAACAAAGAATTAAGACTTTACTTAGTTCTTCCTAACCTACACAGGACTTTCTTTACAAAGGATCAGAAGTACAGTAGATAGTTTAGTACCTTCTCAAAGTGCAAACAAGACTTTCAAATTCAGTTTTGTATTTTCAAGAAGGATGAAAAGATACTGTCTTAAAATACTTTAGAAAAGTGACCTGGAAACCTGGAGAAAATAGGACAGATCAGCCCAATTTATCTTTTTCTTATTTTAGGTTGCAAAATTTATATCTGCTTGGACGTTCTTATCTGCCAGTTGAGATGTGGAGAGAACCTAGCAGGATATCCCCCCTCCCAGTGTAACTCTTCTTTAACTCTCATAAAGACCTGACATGGACAGTAACTGATCCTAAGCTAAAATCTGTTCAAAATTCATTGGGTTCATTCTTCTTACTTTTTGTTACCCAGAATGAGTTTTTACACTTTCTAACTTTCTCACTAGTTAATTTCTTGAAACTCACCGTTTTTTAAAAAAACTCAGTATCTGTTCCTCACAATTATTAACTCAGGAGAATCCATTGAAACAAAAAGAAGTCAAATCCTTTTCTTTTTTGATATTAAAAGACACTTAATATCCATAGAGCTACTAGAACCACTTTTACATACCACAGACTTTCAGATTTCGTAAAAGCTCACTCCAGGATTTAAAGGCTCAGCAGCTGTCTTCCTTTCCTATCCTGCAGTCCAAACTCTTGCCTGTTTTTAACTCACAGAAACCAAGATCCAAAAAAGATGGTTTGATGACAAGCAAGGAGGGAGGATGGGAATCAATTCCTCTTGTTATCTCAAGTGCATCTTCTGTGACTTTTATGGGAAAAGTAAAAAAAAAAAGATAGGTTCATGCAGTTAGACTTCAAGAAAAATAAAGTTGTTTAAACCCCAATGCATCTAATTAAAAGTTCATTACAGGTGAAGCCATAGATGAACACAAGAAATGACAGGTTGTGGCACACCAACAGCCACATCAGTACTCAGATGAAAATGTGCAAAATAACGAGCACATATTCCTGTACCTGCAGTTGGATGCTCAAAGCAGAGCTGAAGTCAATACAGCTTATGATTAATCACTACAAGTGTGTATCAAGCACTAGTGTTCTCTCCTGAAGGATAGTGTTGCTGCTATGAAGGCAGTAGCATGAAATGAGTGCTCTTGAGGAAGTGACCCTGAAAGTTTGGATGTCAGCACACACAGAGTGTTTTTAAATGTGTTCTGAAAGCCTATGAATATTACCTCTACACTTGCAGTCTCTATGTAGACATATCTCAAGGCAGACCACCTCCACAAAGTACCTGCCATGCTTTCCTTAGCAAGGCTTACATCTGCTGTGAGAAAAAGGTACACTGAACTCTGCTGAACTAATTTAGACATAGTCCAGCAGATTACAGAATCACAGAGTGTCAGGGGTTGGAAAGGACCTCTGAAGATCATCAACCCCTCTGCCAGAGCAGGACCAAAACTAGGTCAGATCACTCAGAAATGCATCTAGATAGGGCTGGAAGGTCTCCAGAGAAGGAGACTCCACCACCTCTCTGGGTAGCCTGTTCCAGGGCTGTGTAACCCTCACAGTAAAGAAGTTCTTCTTCTTCATGTTGAGGTAGAACATCCTGTGCTCCAGCTGGAATCCATTGCCCCTTATCCTATCTCAGGGCACAAATGAAAAGAGGTTCTCCTTGCCTTCTTCATTCCCAGCCCTCACGGATTTATAGACATTAATGAGATCCCCTCTCAATTCTCCTCTCCAGACTAAAAAGCTCCAGGTCTCTCATCCTCTCCTCGTAAGGCAGCTGTTCCAGTCCTTTCATTATCTTCATAACTATCTGTTGAACTCTCCCAAGTAGGTCTCTGTCCCTCTTGAACTGGGGACCCAGAACTGGACACAACACTCCAAATTGCTTTCCCTCCCAGGCACTGCATTTTATTGTCAATCTTTATTTGCCAAATTCATTTTCTAGGTAACTTTTCTTTGAAAGAAGTTTTAGAAATTCTGTCCATGGGGTGATTTGCTGACAGATTAATAAGCCTGCTTCTTATTTCTGTTATGTTTCTAGATAAAAAGAGAAAGCCTAATTCACTGAGTGGTATGTACCAAACAGTGAGATTCTGCCTTTCTTTCACAGTTTTAAGAGCAAGACCTTTCATTTCCCAATGAATTTCCTTGGACATCCTTTAGACATTCTTAATGATTTCTTCAATGTAGAATCTTTGTCTTAAAATGCCAGGTAGTAGCCTGAAGGAAACAGTTTCCAGGAATAAACTTTTAAAGTTCCTTTGCAGGTACAATGTAATTACAGACACTGTGCATGCACAACATAGTTTTGCTGCTTATGGAGAAATAGCAAAACAAAGTAGTTGTGCTATGGAAAATACTGGGAAAATACTGCAAATCCCAAACCAAAACTGGTTTCCAGGTTGCAGATAAGGCTTGCGGTTCTTTGTCTGCTTTCATGTTGTCACTCACCAGGTTTCCATGCCAGCAATCAAAGCTGCTAGAGAGAGGAATAATTCCATAAAGTGGTATCACAAAACAGAAGCTTAACCAATATTCTAGTCCTGAAAGCCAGACACAGCTACCCACCCTAGCTGGCTATTCCTTAATTCTAACATCAACTTTGCTTTCCTGTGTGCTTTGTAAACAGGCGGTAATTTGGTCTAGTCAACCCTAGATATGGACAATTTAGCCTGACTGTAGCAGTACTTTTGTTGACATAATGCACATCAGGTTTGGTATCTACTTGATGGTCTTTCAACAGCCACTAAACCCATGACTTTCTCTGTGTCCTGTTTCTACAGAAGCAGAACTTTGAGATGTCTGATGCTCTGTATTAGTAATATATCCACAATCAAGGACTAAATAAATAATGAGAGGCTGTGCTGTCAGAACTGTGTGAAAGATCACTTCAGGCCAAAGATTATTACCCGAGATATGTTCTCTGTTTCTAAATCAAATCCCCTGAGACCAAACAGGCATAAAAAAAAATAAAACCACTAAAGTAAAGTTTTTCATATAGCACATAGCTAAGGACTTGGACAAATTGAATAGGACTATGAAGTGCAGAAGCAGCACCACAGAGGTTAAGCTGTAGCTCTAGTCGCAGTGGGCTTCAAGGTGAGCACATTTTTCCATGGTCAAACATATCAAGAGCTGTTCACTGAGAAAATAAATGAGGTAACACCCTGGTCTGAATTATAAACATGGCTAATGCAATCCTGCAAAGGTCTCTTTCAGAGTTGTAATTAGCTCTGAACTCAACCGGAACCTTGTGGCATCTCTCAGACAATGTTAAGAGATGCAGTCTGTTTTTAAAGGCAAATGAAAAACAAGCAGAATCTGATATGTATCAGCACATTCACAGATGAATTCCAGAGTTCAGGAGCTTACAGCATAGTAATTGAAGTCATAGCTATTTTGAAGCTTGTGTTATTTCTTTTTTTACTTGAGGAAAGCATCTGATGCATTTAGAGTTTATTCGGGTTGGGTTTGTGTGTGTGTGTGTGGGGGGGTTATAATCATAAAAATGAGGTGCTTGACCTTTGCTGACTACTCGGAAGAGCACGATATTTTATCATGAATACATTCCCGGGGTACCTTGCTCTCCCGATGGTGCGTGTACAGCTCCCGGAGCGCTGTGGTGAGCAAACCGCTGCACTGAACCCGGTGTAGTTTAGCTCTCCAGTCTCCAGAGGTCTCTGCATAACGCGTTTTAGCTCAGGGACATCTCGGCAGGGGCTGCGTCTCGAAGGTGAGCTTGGAGAAATACGTGAGAAAGTTCTGCTGGCAGCAGGTCCGGCTCTGACAGTGCTGTCGTGACAATTTAGTTCTCCTAGGAATTTCTAGAAGCCAAAGAGGAGGAGAGAGATTTATAGTGCAGCATTAACTAACAGCAGCACTGCACAGGCAGGAGAATTTACTGTGTCCTTAGAACTCAGATCATCATAGCTCTGAATATTCAGCTAGAAGTGGTATCACAGTAATGATGAGGCTGGAAAAGACAGTAAAGATAACCCAGTCCAACATAAAAGCAACCAAGTAAACCTAAACATCTGACATCTAGATCATGCCACTCAGCACTTCATCCAGCGTAACCTTAAACACCTGCAGAGACTGTGACCCAACCACCTCCGTGGGCAGCCCGTTCCAAAATCTGATCACTCTTTCAGAAAAAAAACCTTTTCCTAATATCAAGTCTAAACCTCCCCCGATGCAGCTTAAGACTGTGACCCCTTGTCCTGTCTCCAGTATCCAGTGACAAAAGACCGATCCCCGCANGGGGAGGATAACCTCCCTCTCCCTGCTGGCCACACCATTCTTGATCCAGGCCAGGACGCCATTAGCCCTCTTGGCCTCCTGGGCACATTTCTGACTCATGCTAAGTTTACTGTCCACCAATACCCCCAGTCTCTTTCTACCCGAGTACTTTCTAAGAACTCCATTCCCAGCCTATAGTTCTGCCTGGGGTTGTTATAACCAAAATGCAGAACCCGACACTTAGACTTGTTAAAACTCATCCTATTAGAGTCTGCCCATCTCTCCAGTCTGTCCAAGTCCCTCTGCAGGGACATCCTACTCTCCAACAGATCAACACGGGCTCAATGTTGGTGTCATCCTCAAATTTGCTCATGATGGATTCCAACCCATCATCAATGAAGATGTTTAACAGGACCAGACCTAACACTGACCCTTGGGGGACACCACTAGTAACAGGTCACCAACTAGATGCGACACCATTTACCACCACTCTCTGGGCTCATCCAACCAACCAGTTCCTGACCCAGCACAGTATATTCCTGTCAAAGCCTCTTGCTGCCATCTTTGCCAGGGGTATATCATGGGAGACCATGCCAAATGCCTTACTGAAATCTAGGCAAACCACATCCACAGTCTTCCTCTCATCAAACAGTCAAGTCACTTGATCATAAAAGGAGATCAGGTTAGTCAGCAAGACCTACCCCACCTAAACCCATGTTGACTGGGCCTAATCCCTTGGCCGTCATGCAGTTGTTGCATGATAGCCCTCAGCACTAACCGTTCCATAATTTTACCTGGAACTGAGGTGAGGCTAACAGGTCTATAGTTACCTGGATCATCCTTCCAACCCTTCTTGTGTATGGGGGTCACATTTGCCAACCTCCAATCATCTGGGACCTCACCTGTGATCCACAACTTCTGATAAATTATGGAGAGTGATTTAGCAAGCTCATCCACCAGCTCCCTCATCACTCTGGGGTGAATCCCACCTCTCCCATGGACCTGTAGAAATCCAAACGGATCAGCAGGTCTCTAACTAGTACCTCTTGAATAACAGGGGAACTACACTGTACCCTATCCCTGTCTACCAGTTTAGGTAAGTAGTCATCCTGAAGACAATCTACCCTGTTGTTGAAGACAGAGGCAAAGGAGGCATTAAGTACCTCTGCCTTATCCTCATCTCTAGTTACTAAATTTCCCTCCATGTCCAGTAAGGAGTGGAGGTTATTACTACCACTCTTTTGATATATTAATAAAAGGTCTTGGTGATGCACAAGGATGACTGCTAACCCCTGCTGCTAGAAATAAAACCTCTTGTACTCTGACACTGGCCACACAAGGGTTGATTTCTTTGTTGTTTCCTTTCACATTTGATTTTTCCCTTTATGAAAAATTTTTCTGATTTAGTATTTACAATCTAGATAACCATACAAGAATTTTTTTACTATAATTTACATGTAGTTGCAGTTTCCTCACAGTCACCTCTGCCTTCCCCTGTACTGTATGAATCACAGATTCATTTAGGTTGGAAAAGACCTTTAAGTTCACTTTTGCACTCACGTTTTGTCTAGGAGCCTACTTCCTGGCTGTTGAGGATGCCATACCTGATTGACTGTGCAATAATTTATATCTATTTATGTCTTTTATATATAAGGAATGGATTTAAAAAGTAACAATAAAAAAACCCAAGGGAGATCAAATGATATTAGTTGCTTCCTTTACCTGAAGAGAACCCCCTCAATACCTCACACCAATAGTAATCTTAGGATCAAGTCTTTGTCTGTGTACAGATTGCTTGTTTCTTTCTCCATTTAGGCATTTGTTATTTCCTTAAAGCAGGATACAACTTTTTGCATGTGAACAGATTTAAATAAAGATACCTGCAACTATTCAAAAGCATTTCTAATTTTCAAGACAGTTTTCAGGCATTGCAGCTTTCCATAGTGACTTCACATGTCACACAAGTCATTTGATGAACAGGTAGTTGCTAAGGCAGCCAAATTCAAAGTAGAGAATAGCAAGACCAGCCTTGCTGCAGGCACAGCTTCTGCAATGATAAGAGCAGAAGGTGGCATTTGGTTTTATTGTTTATCGTGTAGTTACCACAACCTCTGCAGTCTGAACTGAAGACCTGAAGAGCTAACGAGCAGATGTGAGACTTCATATACAAAAAGTTAATTCAGTAACCTTCTTCTGCAGTAGAAAGGCAAAAACCCCCTGACCTAACAAATTCATGTCTGTTCCAGAGAGAGGGGTAAGGAGCAAGGGGCATAAATAATTGTATTCAGTCAATTTACAGAATCATAGAATCATCATGGCTGGAAAGGACTTTCAGGATCATCCCAGGATCTCCCTAACCCCTAAACCTTGGTCTCAAGTGCTCTATCTACTGATTTTTTAAACACCTTCAAGGATGGTGATTCCACCACCTCCCTGGGCAGCCTGTCCCAGTGCCTGACCACTCTCTTAGTAAAGAACTTTTTCCTAAACTTATTTGGAGAGTTGGCAATGCAAGAGCTGACGTGATTTAGTGGGTAGCTGACTGAGGTTAGAAAAAAGAGAAGATGAAATATGCAACATACATGCAAAGTCTAACTTGTGTAGAGAAACTAGTGAAAGGGAATCAAGTAATGTTGCCATGAATTACTTCACCCTCCAATAAATCTCAGCATTTATTATAAATTTAAATTCTTTTCAGAATCCCACCAGAAAATCCAAAGTAAAACATGTTGATAGCTAACCTGCAGAAGTCAAGAGATGGAACAGATAAGCGTAGAAACTCCCAGGACATACAGGATAAAAGTTTGGTTAAAGAAAGGTGAAGGCCAGAGGGTAACAAGACAGCCTTCAATAACCAACACAAATGTAGTTTCATTAAATCTGTCCAAAAAACATCATCTGAGAGTTGTGAACAGGACCACAGTCCATATAACTCAGTCCAGAATTATCACTCATGCAGGCACAAGAAAATTACATTGAAAGGAAAAAAAACTAGTAGTAAGGGCCTTTGGGTTGAGAATTGTATTACACTACTATTGCTAGGTAGTGATTTCTGGGGATGTTAGATCCTAGAGAGACTTCAAGGTCTTTTAAAGCCTCAATAATTCTGTGATTCTGTAATTACTAATAATCTTCTGTTCCAGAGGCCTTAATATAAAGAAAGAAATGCACATTTTAGCTGCTCTCCAGAATTCTGTGCCACAATACCATTCAGGAGCTGGTAAGTTATTTAGAATGGTTTGGAAGGAGATTAATGCATTCTAAACAGAGCAAGGCTTCCTGAAAAGAGATAGTCTTTACCTACAATGATGCTTTATTTGTCCGAGTTTGCCTTATTTCACCTGCTGGTTTCTCACTACTTACCTTCAGTGCTGTACTGTGCTATCCTCTATTGCCACCAAAGAGGGATTTATTCTCCCTTTTTACAAGGGTGCTTTTGCATGATATTCTCGGTCTTTGAGCAGAGGATAAATGTAGAGATGAGGAGAATCCTTTTTCTTCTCTCTGCACTGGTGAGGCCTTGAGTCCTGGGAGCCCCTCACTTCAAGAAAGAGATTGAGAGGCTGGAGTGGGTCTAGAGGAGCAACAAGGCTGGGGAAGGGACTGGAGGGAAAGGCTGATGAGGAGAGACTGAGGGATATGGAGTTGTTTAGCCTAGAGAAGAGGAGACTCAGGCAAGACCTTTTCCCTTTCTCCAGCTCCATGAAGGGAAATTGTAGTCAGGTAGGGTTCAGGCTCTTCTCCTAGGCAACTAGAAGCAGGATCCGAGGGCAGGGCCTGAAGCTGCCAGGGGAGGGTTAGGTTGAATGCTAGGAAGCCCTTCCTCAAGGAAAGGATGATCAGACCCTGGAATGGACTGCCCAGGGCAGTGGTGGAGTCCCCATCCCTGGAGGTGTTTAAGAACAGGCTGTGGCCCTTAGTGCCCTGGTTGGCTGATGTGGTGATGTCAGGTCATGGGCTGGATGATTTCAGAGGTCTTTTCAAGCCTCAATAATTCTGTGTGACAGTAAAACATAACATGTTTTTTCCTGTACACCATACTTAGTATTTAATGAAATTATCTGTAAGCTGCTTCTCTTTTTTTTTTTCTTCACACAGGTAGCAAATAACTGTCCTAAGTGATAAATTATATCAAAAAGTATGTTTGTAGCAGTGTACAGTTTCTACTGTAGAACAGACAAAATCTTAAGCTTTATCTCTAAACATTATATATAAACATTATTATGTAAACATCTCCTGCAGATGGGGGAGAAATACATTTCTCTTCAGACTCAAAATGTTTTAATTTACAGTAGAAAAAAGAAACATTTAATCATAATTGTATTCCTATTATTTGATTCATAAACCCCATAAATTGTTTTTTAATTTATTTTAAGTAGTATGTAGTAAGGAACCCGATGAAGCATTTCCCAAACTTAGAGATTTGGCCCTTTAGGATAGCTCTTTCCATCTGTAAGCTACTCTAGGAACAGTGCGACCCCAGCAATATTAACCTGCTACCATTGGAGGGAGCCAGTAGCACTTGTTCAGAAAATCCTAGGTTGGTTTGAAACGATTTACTTCTCCAGCACGAGAGTAGTTGCATTTTATACTGAAACGCTGCAACACCCCACGAATTCTAAAGTATAATGACCTACTATTTATGGTAAGATTCCTAACAACTCTTATTTTGAGGTATACACGTTAAGCTTAGAGCTAGTTAGCTTTGGTGCTCGGTTCTCAAGTGTCTATCACGAGTAAAGTTTATAGAGTAGGGCAAAAGTATAAAATAAGTATTTAATGCATATTTCAGACATGTTTTAATAAAGCCACTTTCTCCCCCTGCCATCTTATTGAAAAAGAGAAGTAGGAGGAAGGCAATACAGAAAAACACTGCATTTGGATTTTTTGCTGTTCTTGTGCACCAAGATGAGGTATGAAAACACATATGATCTCTTGGGTGGTTGGCCAGAGATAGGGAAAAGACACAAGAGTATTGTCTTTACCTTGTATTTAGCCACAATAACTTTCAGCAGCTATGGATAAGGGGATGAGTAGCTCCAGAGTGGCCTGGCAGAGAGGGATCTGGCAGTACCGGTCGACAACCAGCTGAACAGGAGCCAGCAGGGTGCCCAGGTGGCTCAGAAAGCCAGTGGCCTCCTGGTTTGTATCAGCAATAGTGTGGCCAGCAGGACTGGGAATGTAATTTTCCCCCTGTATTGGGCACTGATGAGGCCTCCCCTCAAGTACTGGGGGCAGTTCTGGGCTCATTGCTTCAAGAAAGTGATTGAGGGACTGCAGTGGGTCCAGAGGAGCAATGAGGCTGGGGAAGGGACTGGAGGGAAAGTCCGATGAGGACAGGCTGAGGGAGCTGAGGTTGTTTAGTATGAAGAAGAAACTCAGGAGGGAGCTTCTCCCTCTCTACAACTTCTTGAGGGAAGTTGTAGTAAGGTGGGGATAGAGGTCTTCTCCTGGGCATCTAGTGACAGGAGAAGAGGGCAGGGCCTGAAGCTGCACCAGATCAGGGTTAGGTTGGTTATTAGAAATCATATAAATAGTAGAATCATTACGGATTGGAAGGGACCTCGAAAGATCATCTAGTCCAATCCCCCTGCCACAGCAGGATCACTTAGACCAAGTTGCACAGGAACACATCCAGGAGGCTCTTGAACATCTCCAGAGAAGGAAACTCCACAACTCCCCTGGGCAACCTGTTCCAATGCTGCATTACTCTCCCTGTTAAGATCCTTCTGATATTTCTATGGAACTTCCTATGTTCTAGCTTGCATCCATTGCCTCTTGTGGGTCTCTGAAGCTCCCAATATCTCCTCTGCTCCTATGTTAGGAGGAATCTCTTTACTGAAAGGGCTGTCAGGCATTGGAATGGCCTGCTCAGGTTTTATAACATACAGTGTTATGCACCAGAGTCCTGGGCATACAGCTGAAATACAAAGATGTTTTAACTCCTTTGTGAAAATGAAAGTCTCACTCTCTCTACAGTGGTCCTCACAGATCATGTTACCTGCATTTAGTTAGTGAAATCATTCAGAAGTATCAATAGCGACAGGATACTGGCAATGATATATAATTCAGAAATTCTATGAAGTAAAAATAGCAAAACCTAATTAATAGTGGGAACTATACATGAGGAAAATAATGCAGTAACATTTAAACTTCTGAACAGCATATAGAAGGGTCATTCATTCATAAATAGAACTTTCCACACATGAGCAATGTCTATGAAAAATGTTCTGTACAATTTGTAGAAGATAAAAATATTTAGACACTAACAGGACAAGAGCATAAACCAGCCTGCCCCCCAAAAAATCCAGAAGCTATTTCAAGAGAAAAAAAGGAAAAGACAGCTTCTAAAGTTCACCTGGTAATATACCTAATCTTGAAGTTAAGTGCCTTTAGCAGGTCGATCACATCATTTACTCAAGATGATAATCATTATTCCCAAAGATGACAAAGTCAGTTTAAAGAAATTTCATAAATCATGAGAAAAAAACACAACAAAAAACAACTGACTCTGTCTGCTTTACACAACTGCTCCTGTATTAGGAAGCTCTTCCACATGGAAAGGGCTGACCAGACACTGGGATCAACTGCCCAGAGCAGTGGTGGAGTCCCCATCCCTGGAGGTGTTTAAGAAAAGACTGGATGTGGCAGCTTATTTTGGTGGTGTTAGGTCCTGGGCTGGACTTGATGACCTCACAGGTCTTCTCCAGCCTCAGTAATTCTGTGATTCAAATGAAATACAAGGTTATGAGCTGTGATGATCAATTGAGGGCACACAGTGCTTACACCTAAAATTTAGAAATGTTTTCTTATTTGTTTGGTCTTAGAGCAAAATTTAACTTACAACCAACAAGAACAGGGGTAACGAAGGTCAGAGAAATCAGAAAATAACTATACATAAGAACACACCAAGGCTTTGCTCTAACTGAAATGAGTTAAACGCTAGACAGAATGGAAAAACAGTTCCATTCCGTTTGTATTCCATCTTTTAGTTGTTTTACCTCAATAGCATGAAACACTTGTATCTGGTTTTCACAGACTGTTTTATTTTTCAAGTGGTTTTTGTTCATGGAAGTCTAAAAGCAGTAAGGAAGATCAAAACCTGCACAAATTCTGGGTATATTGAAAAGGCACAAAGGTGTGGGAAATTGCTCTGATGTATTTTCCATCCCTTCCACCAGTCCCAAGGTAACTTTGGACAAATTGTCTCTGATGACAGCTGTTGGTGCATCATGTGGGTATAAAGCAAACAGATTTCATAGAATCATAGAACAATTTCATCTGGAAGAGACCTTCAAGATTGAGTCCAACCTTTCCCTAGCCCTATCAACACCACTAAACCCTGTCCCTCAATGCAACATCTACCCTTCCCTTAAACACCTCCAGGGATGGGGACTCAATCCCCTCCCTGGGCAGGCTGTTCCAGTGCTTGACAACCCTTTCTTACATGGAATTCCTCCTGGAATCCAGGCTGAACCTGCCTGGTGCAGCTTAAGGCCATTTCTCCTCATCTTATCATGGGCCACTAGGGTGAACAGAGCAACCCCTGCCTCTCTAGACCCTCCTTTCAAATATGTATTTCTTTCATATTTTAAAAACAGTGTATTCTAATAAGCTAAACTAGTAGTCACTCACTGTGGCTAACATGCCAGCAAAGTATTGCACATCTTTTCACAGCAGACATCTGTTGCTGTCCTTGATGTGCTTTGAGATATGCAGTGTACAAACTGCAAACATATGCAGGAATGTTTATAACACTGCCTCTGCTTTGCATCAGGCCTCACTCTTCCCAAATGTCCTGTGAGAAAGAAGTACATTAAAGAGAAAGATTCAGCAAAGGAGGAGTAGGACTGAAAATTTTCAGGTGTCATTTTCACAGCATTCAGCCCTTCTGAGTGATTATTTAAAATCTTGACATCATAAGGTAATTCAAATTGGGGGAACCTCAGAAGGTGTCTACTCCAATCTCTTGCTCACAGCAGGATTACCTTTGAGGTCAGACCAGGTTTTGAGACCAGTTTCATGAAAAGCCTGAAAGATACAGGCTGCACAAGCTCTTTGGACAACCTGTTCAGCTAACCCTAGGGTTAAAGCTTTTCCTTCTATCCTGTGTGAATTTGTTTCAGTTCTTGTCAGAGTGCACTGTGTGGGTTAGATATCTATTTTAGAAGTTGAACATAATTCACAGTAGCTAGAAGCCAAGGCCTAAGCATCTTGTTCCACACTGTGCCCAACACTGAGTATTTAAGCAGGTCAGAGAAGAAACACATAACCACGCCTTGCTAATTAAATATTAAATATAAACATTGTAAATAGAATAACACAGTCAAACTACAGTGCAGAAACGAGACACTTGTCAGAACAAAAATACACAAAAACTATCTCTTTGAAATTTTGGTTTCTAGTGGGTCCTTATCTGGATCCCTGTGGGTCCCACCTTGGGTCAACATTAATTGTGTGGGTCAGACACCCCGACTGTATTTTAACCAAGTGCTCTTAACTGAAGCGTCAGACACAAAGGGAGGGTAACAAACCTGCTGATGAATCTGCAGGCAGTGAAACAGCTGACTCACAGTTTGCGGAAGAAAGGCACTGAGACATTTTAATTCACTCCCCCCCACACACATCAGAGACAAACTCCACACAAGACTCAGACACAGACACACAGAACATTGTCACACTACTCCTACACTGAACTGAGAGAAATATATCCGGAGCATCTTCATTGTAGACAGTTGGTCACTGAAAATATGGTAAGATTGAAAAATCATCACATAATCCATTTGTTTTGAAAAATTTTCATTTGTCTTAAATGCTACTCAAACATTTTAGGATTTTAGTATTGTCCTGTGTAATAAGTGATGGTTATTGTTATTGTGGGAAGTAGCAGTTACTGGTTACCATCTGTTAGTAGAAATACCTGTAATGCTTGATATTTTCAAGTCTCCACAATAAAAAATCCTAATGCTTTACCTAGATATGATATGAAACAGTGTTTGCTATCATTGCCTTCAACACTGAGTGAGATGCTTTTGAAGATCAAGTGGTCAGGTTCTATGGAGCAATAATTTGTTCATCTTGGAGTAAGTGGACAGGTCATAAGCTCTTGTCAGGAAAAACATAAAAAAACCAAATGGTTCCTTTCCACTGCCACTGCTTAGGAATGCTTTAATGCTTCCCAGAAGCAATGCTGTTAGCAATACACACACTTCACACTCTGGACCTTCCTCCACAGCACTTTCATTTTAGCATTGCAGAACAGTGCAGGCAGCTTGCTAGAACCACAGCCTGCCTTTGTGACAAATTTCATCCACTGATTTCCTCTCTGAGACTGAGACCAGTATGGGAAAACTTTATGCTTATTTATCTATATTATTCCTGATTCCTTTGAGATCATAGAATCATAGAAACATTTCAGCTGGAAGAGACCTTCAAGATCATCAAATCCAACAGTTTCCTAGCCCTATCAACAGCACTAAACCCTGTCCCCCCAGCACAACATCTACCCTTCTCTTCAACATCTCCAGAGATGGGGACTCAATGCCTTCTCTGGGCAGGCTGTTCCAGTGTCTGACAACCTTTTCATACAAGGAATTCCTTCTGATATCCAGGCTGAACCTCCCCAGGTGCAGCTTAAAGCCATTTCCCCTCATCCTAATACTGGCCACTAGGGAGAAGAGACCAGCCTCTGCTTCTCTACAATCTCCTTTCAAGTAGTTGTAGTGAGAAAGTAGTTGCAGAGAGCAAGAAGTTTTCCCACCATTCTCCTCCTCTTCAGGCTGAACAGCCCAAGGTCCCTCAGCTGTTCCTCATGTGACACAGGTTCCAAATCCTTTACTAGCTGGGTAGCCCACCTTGAGATCTCACACATCTCAAGAGAGTCCTGAAATACTTAATGGTGATAATCACAATGATCTGTGCAACACAGATTGTTCTATGACTACTAGTCTGTAAAGATGATAAAGCAAGGTAGTTATCACGAGCCTCTAAATGAACCAGTTTCAGCTTGGTTAGGTAGTATACTAAATATTGCTAATTTTCAATACAACTCTTCAGGCTTTTCTGATATTGGACTATGAACCATTATGTTTCTATGCATTTTGAATTAAATTTGCACTGCCAAATGAGAGGAACTTATTCAACTGCTGTAGAGTCTCCAGGAGAAATTACTTTGCCTGCAGAGCAAACCTATTTCTTTCTAGTAATTGATGCCTGCAAATGTCACAGCCTCATTGACATAACAGTCTCCTGCCACAAAATGTTACAAAACTGTATATATATTGAATGTCAGGTACTAACCATAGCTAGGAGAAAGGGTTTTCTTATTTTATGATAATATTTAGAGTATGAAACAGTAAACATCACAGACTACTCGGTCTCCAACATGCCTGCTGTACAAAGAATTATCCAAAGCAGAAATAGTAATCCAGTCCTGGGTTCCCCAGTTCAAGAGAGACAGGGAACTACTGGAGAGAGTTCAATAAAGAAATGCAAAATTGAGGAGATTGAAACATCTCTCTTATGAGGAAAAGCCTAAAGACCTAGATCTGTTCATCCAGGAGGCAGAGTATCACAGCATCACAGTAATGATAAGGTTGAAAAAGAGCTTAAAGATCATCCAGTCCAACCTAAATCCATCTGAACCAAGTAAACTTAATATCTAACATCTAGATCATGCCACTCAGCACTCCATCCAAACTAATCTTGAACACCTCCAGAGACAGTGATTTGACCACCTACATGGGTGGCTCCTTCCAAACGCAGATCACTCTTTCAGAAAAAAAACCTTTTCCTAATTTCAAGTCTAAACCTCCCCCGATGGAGCTTAAGACTGTGACCCCTTGTCCTGTCTCCAGTATCCAGTGACAAAAGACCGATCCCCGCATGACTATAACCACCTTTTAGGCAGTTATAAACAGCGATAAGGTCACCCCTGAGCCTCCTCTTTTCCAGGCTAAACAGACCCAGCTCCATCAGCCTCTCCTCATAGGGCTTACCTTCCAGCCCCTTTACCATTCTAGTTACTCTTCTCTGGATTCTTTCCAACATCTTGACATCCTTCTTAAACTGAGGGGCCCAGAACTGAACGCAATACTCCAGGTGTGGTCTAAGCAGTGCCAAATACAGGGGGAGGATAACCTCCCTCTCCCTGCTGGCCACACCATTCCTGATACAGGCCAGGACGCCATTACCCCTCTTGGCCTCCTGGGCACATTGCTGACTCATGCTAAGTTTACTGTCCACCAATACCCCCAAGTCTCTTTCTACCTGAGTACTCTCTAAGAACTCCATTCCCAGCCTATAGTTCTGCCTGGGGTTGTTATAACCAAAATGCAGAACCCGACACTTAGACTTGTTGAATCTCATCCTATTAGAGTCTGCCCATCTCTACAGTCTGTCCAAGTCCCTCTGCAATGCCATCCTACTCTCCAACAGATCAACACGGGCTCAATGTTGGTGTCATCTGCAAATTTGCTCATGATGGATTCCAACCCATCATCAATATCATCAATGAAGATGTTAAACAGGACTGGACCTATCACCGACCCTTGGAGGACACCACTAGTAACAGGTCACCAACTAGATGCGACACTATTTACTACCACTCTCTGGGCTCATCCATCCAAACAGTTCCTGACCCAGCACAGTATATTCCTGTCAAATCCCCTTGCTGCCATCTTCGCCAGGATTATATCATGGGAGACCGTGTTGAATGCTTTACTGAAATCCAGGTACACTGCATTCACAGCCATCCACAGTGTTTACAAATATCTTAACGGGGACACCTCCAGCGATTCAAAACTTGCCCAAATGCCTTCTCATGCAAATTGATCTGAATGAAACTGGGTTAGTGAGATGGGATTGGACTAGATTATCTCCAGAGATCTGTTCTAACCCCTACCATTCTGTGACTCTCTGAGGAAACCTCTTACATGGCACTCCATAAGAATTTTCCAGAACAATAAGAATCTTCTGGATATAGTCCAAGATCTTTTTGTGGTTTCCACAGGAGAATCCATGTTGCAAATGATGCTCGATACAGTACTGCGTACCAGTCTTTTCTTTGACCACAAAAAGTTTGGTAGCAACAGTTACACAGAAAACTGGTGAAATACTGTTCCCCTGTGACCAATGACTATTCTTAATGACTGACATCAATGACCCAGTATCTCTAGGTAGCATCTTGAGCACTTCACCTACAACTGTTGTCATCCTTAATCTTTTTGGGTTCTACCAAAAATTTTAGAGAGGGACTAACAAATTAACAGCCAAGCAGTGGTAAGAATGAAAATTAAAGTTTAGGCAAGTGATCAACCATGGACCAAGATCATCATCGATACCGAAGTTTTCTGCAACAGCATTTGATTATTCTTAGCCACACCAATAAATGCCATCTTGCCAGTATATTTCTGTGTGCACTGATGTCATAGTATACTTGTACATTTTTTGAGATTTTGGAGATGGATGAAAGAATATTAAAGTTTTTATATATTCTTTGCTTGGTACAACACTAACACAAAAAATTACAAATCAACAACAATGACAAAATTACTGCCAAGAAATCACCGGTGGAAGCCTTGGCTCAAAAAGTAACAGTAATTAACATTTTGAGTAGGCAGGGGAGCCCTTCTCAAAGAAGCATCTGGTTCTCACTAATCAGGCAACCCTCTCAGAAGAGCTTGGTATTCTAGAGTCTCAGCATGATGGCAAATAGTGATATTGCTCCTTGGCCTACACTGAGGTCAGCCACTGGGGTCCCCAATGCAAGGGGAGAAGGCACACCTGGAAACCGCTGAAGTTATTTCCCCAGAAGTCAGCACTGAGAACAAGAACAGGCTTTCTGATAGCTTTGCCCACTGCCGAAAGCCCACGAAACTCTGAACTGCGCAGCCTTAAAGGCTTTGGCAAACATAACGTGAAGCTCTCCCTGAAGGAATGGGTAATTAGACACTGGAATGGACTGCTTAGGGAAGTGGTGGAGTCCCCATTCCTGGAAGTGGCCCTTAGTGCCATGGTCTAGCTGATAGTAGTGATGTTAGGTACTAAGCTGGGGTGGATCATCTCAGAAGTCTTTTCCAGCCTCAATAATTCTGTGAGTCTATACCCCTTTTCTTCTCACTTGCAGTCTGGAACCCATCTTGTTAGGTAGACGTTCGACAACTTTAACTAAACAATCTGTATTCAGTTGGTTCTCCCTCCCAATTCTATCGTTTTAGAGCTGTGTAGAGTGAAGAAAAAGCCTTGAAGCCCGAAGTACCTAGCTTGCTAACATATGACACTCACAGAGATTTAAAAAATATTAGTTAGATCTACTGACTGCTATTTTTCAAGACATCAATACAACTATGATCAAATACAATGTCAGCAAGCTGAAGACCGATTGCTAGAATCTATTTCTTAGATATTACGTGACAACATGCTGTGGTTATACAAAGGCACACAAGCTTTGGGCAAATGGTTTCTCTAATAATTGGAAGATTTTTCCAACTACTACATGCATATGTGGTACCTCTGAGTAATTAAAATTGAAGTAGTAAGATAATGAAAACATGCTTAGCTCACACTGTTATTTCTCAGACTAAAGCTGTCCTTTGAACAAACTCATTCAAAGCCAAAAAAGAAATTTAATCAAGGGTGGGGAGTTTTGTCAAATTATTACTTTCCCCCAAGACTTATTTAATTTTAATTATGCAGTAATATGCATAATAACAAGAACTGGGTTTTAATGAAAATCTTGTCAGAAACAAGGCTGCAAGGGGGGACCTTTGAGGTCTTTTTAATACCAAATATAGATACAGCATGTAATGCAGTTGTATTTTGTAGCCCTTAGCAGAATGATCTGTTACTATGCTGTTTCTCATTTTCTTCCCATAAAATAACTTTGCATTTGAAAGATTCACACTGCTGTGCTTGTAAGAAGTCTCTTATGCAGAAAAGAGTCACTGCCATATTACACATAACTAAAACGTTCCATGTGTGTTTCATTTGTCACTTCTCATGGTGTGTGATAACTTCTCCCCCCTTTCCTGCACATGTCACACTTATTTTCCATGGAGAGTAAGGATCTCTGTTGCTACATAAGCGTTAACAGCAAACCCTTTAGAAAGTCTCCATTTGAAGGTATTATACTATTAAGTGGCTTAGGTGTTTGGATTCTATGGTAATGGAACAGCCTGAGAACCTGAATAGATTGGACAAAAAAAGTTAATACATCTCATCTATCAGGTCAGAGAAAGA
Source organism: Upupa epops (assembly GCA_013397515.1). NCBI lineage: Eukaryota > Metazoa > Chordata > Aves > Bucerotiformes > Upupidae > Upupa > Upupa epops. The sequence continues at coordinate 15,897 of VZRI01005110.1, read as the reverse complement.
CACAGTGGGTAGGCCAATGACTTATACCAGTTACAATTGTAAAAGCTACATGAGAGGAACCTTTGCACACTGCAGCATTGCTGGAAAATTAAGCAGCAGGTTCAAGTCAGGGTTTGGTGGAGCACAAAGGAACACAGAATCAGTGTCACTTTCCATTATGCTCTGAAACTGGACATAAGGAGAGATGAGATAGAGGGCATGACATTGAATGATGGAGAGTTAAGCTCCACAGCTTATGCAGATGGTCTGTCACAACTGGCTAGACAAGCCTGAATAAATGATGATAGTCTCCTGCTTTACTGGTTTGGCATGCTCAAATCAGATCTACAAAAACTGCCGTGAAGGCAGAGCATTTGTAAGGGAGCAGAGAGACAACACACAGGTATTGAAAAACAATAGAGTTGAGAACAAGTTAATTCTCATGAGTATCTAAGGAACTCGATCAGCATTGACAGTTGGATCAGGGATGAGACAGAAAGAAGATAAACCTCATGCACAAGCATACACACACGTAAAAGCTGAAGTAATGAACCTATAAAGGCATTATTTTTAGTACTGAAGTACAAACTTCCTTAAACTAACCAGCCAACAAGATTTTTCTTGGTGCTGAAACCTTAACAAATTTAGTAACAGGTTTTCTCTTCTTCCTTTTTCTGCATTCTCCATTTTGAAAAGTAGAAAACGTGAAAAAAACCCCAAACCTATATAGTTTTTGCCTGTGGTTCTATGTTTTCTGTTCCTTCTTGTCACACTGTGACAAACAAAAAGACTCCATTGGAAACAAATCCAGAAAAATGTACATATGGGCAACTTCTTAAACAGATACTCAGTGGGGGAAAAACTGTGGATGGAAGGTAACTTCATGGTAAGAAATCCACAGACTGACAGCTTTCAGTAAATACTTATCTTCCCTGACTAAGTATTGCCTAATAGGAAGAGTAACTCCAGTATCTTCATTTCTCAACATTTTTATGCACTCCTTAAAGGGGGAAACTTAAGAAATTATTTTTGTGATGGTGATCAGACTTCAGCTAGGTACATTGATATGAACAAGAGTACAAGCTCTGGCTTTTAATCTCACATTCTTTTCCATTTCCCTTCCTCAGTTTTCCCCTTCATTCCACCCTGATTATCAGCTGCAGATATTACCCCAGCCTGGACTCAATGCCAGTATCAATAATTAAAACATCAGCTATCTTTATAATTCACTTTAAAAGAATCACAGAATTATTGAAGCTGGCAAAGATACCAGAGATCATCAAGATCAGCCAGATCAGAGCACTAAAAGCCACAGCCAGCCTGTTCTTAAACACCTCCAGGGATGGTGGCTCCACCATTGCCCTGGGCAGTCCCTTCCAGGGTCTGATAACCCTTGCTGTGAGAAAGGACTTGCTAACATCCAACTTAACCCTCTCCTGGAGCAGCTTCAGCCCTTGCTCTCTTGTCCTGGTGCTAGTTGCCTGACCCCTACCTGACTACAACATCCCTTCAGGGAGTCATAGAGGGAAAAGGTCCCCCCTGAGTCTCCTTTTCTGCAAGCCAAGAAACCCCAGCTCCCTCAGCCTCTCCTCATCAGCCTTTCCCTCCAGTCCATTTCCCAGCCTCATTGCTCCTCTGGACCCACTCCACCGCCTCAATCTCTTTCTTAAAGTGAGGGTCCCAGAACAGCCCCCTGTACTTGAGGAGTGCCCTCACCAGTGCCCAGTACAGTGAGACAAGACAAACATGGTGCTTAAAAATGTGTAAGTCTGAAGGGCAGACAGAACAGACTTTACATGTGAGAAAACATGTTTTTCAACAGTCTAGGTTTCTATATTATTTGAGATAATAAATTGGTGAATGTTTGTCAGTGACAAACTTGACATAAGCTGTACATCACTTACCCGTGACATTGTGACAGATATCTTTCAAAAACCAGGTGCTTCAGAAAATTTATGACTCAGTGTGACTTAACAGCAGTTATAAACTGCCTCAGGGGCACTAATGTGGCAACTAACCCACAGGCTGCTCTCCCATATATGTCTAAGTAGCCCTGTCAAGGTGGTATCTGAGAGCCATAGCATGTGAATATTGTACTCACATTATTATATACTGAAGATTTCATTGACTGGGAATTGTGGAGTGTTTATACTGGTTATTTTTACAATACTTGATACAATAGGAACTTGGATAGATTGCTGCAATGTCATAGAATCACAGAAACTTAGGGATTGAAAGAGGCCTTGAGAGATCCTCTAGTCCAATTGCCCTGACAGAGCAGGATCCCCTAGATCCAATTGCACAGGAACAGTCCAGGTGAGTTTTAAAGTCTCCTGAGAAGGACACTCCACAATCCCCCTGGACAGCTCATTCCATTGTTCTGTTACCCTCACTATGAAGAAATTTTATCTCACGTTTACGTGGAATTTCCTATGTTCCAGCTAACACCCACTGCCCCTTGTCCTATCATTGGATGACACTGAGTAGAGCCTGGGTCATTCCTCCTGACACCCTCCCTTTCCATATTGATCAACATGAATGAGGTCACCCCTCAGTCTCCTTTTTTTCAAGCTAAAGAGACCCAGCTCCCTCAGCCTTTCCTCATCAGGGAGATGCTCCACTGCCTTCATCATCTCTGTAGCTCCATGCTGGACTCTCTCAAGTAGTTCTGTGTCCTTAAAGAGGCATTGCTCTATGTCTGAAGAGGCACTGCTGTCAGTCATAGTTGCACTGAAATAATTTTGTATTCCTCTTTTTCCCCACCTTAACAACTCAAAAGGAACACTTCAAGCCTATGTGCCAACAACTCTCAGGCATTTAAACTCCTGGCTTATTTTAAAAGCATTAAATGTGGACAATTAAAATATGTGTATAAAAAAACCATAGCATATGAATGCTTTTTATAGAAAAATCTGCAGAATCCTTGTGCTGAATAGTTTCATTATATCAATGCAAGGTTTCTATACATTTTATCTGCTCGTCTTTATTCCTTGATGGAAAATCCCTGCCAGGAGATACTTAAATGTCACAAACAATCTGATTTGAAATGTTATCAGTAAGCACCGTGTAGCCAATGCTAGTTCATTGCATCTTTGGTATCAAGGTACCAGATGATACTATCATTCACTCGAATTATTCAGGCCAGTTGAATCTTGCATTTCCCATTTGCAATTTGGCATGGTACTACCATTTCAGTGTTCATTTGCGCTCTCTCGACATTTCCCGGCAGGTTATATTAAAATGCACACTACGTTAACAAAACAATAAAATAATTAAATTACATCCTTTTGTGACATTCTGGAATATCCAACCAAAATAAGTCAGAATTCTTTACGGAATCTCTATGTGATTTATTCTGCAAATTAATTTTCGAATTAGAAAGATTAAAGGAACTCCGAATCACAGAAGTATGGGTGCTGAAGAAGAGCTCCAAATTCATCCAGCCCAGCCCATGACCTAATATCACCACATCAGCCAGACCAAGCCACTAAGGGCCACAGCCTATCTGTCCTTAAACACCTCCAGAAATGGCAACTCCACCACTGTCCTGGGCAGTCTATTCCAGGGTCTGATCACCCTTGCCATGAGGAAGGACTTCCTAACATCCACCTTAACTCTCTCCTGGAGCAGCTTCAGACCTTACCCTCTCATCCTGGTACCAGTTGCCTGGGAGAGGAGCTCAACACACACCTACAATCTCCCTTCAAGAAGTTGTAGAGAGGGAGAAGATCCTCCCTGAGTCTCCTCCAGGCTAAACAACCCCAGCTCCCTCAGACCTTTCCTCCAGTCCCTTTCCCAGCCTCATCACTCCTCTAAACCTGCTCCAGACCCAATAAAAGGCACAGCCTTTTGCCCCAGTATCTCAAAGCACACTATCGGGCAAACAGTCTGATAAAAGGACAAAATCTCCAAAATTCTTAAGTAAAATGTAGTTAATGATGTAAGTTGTCTTTCTGGTTTTAAAGGAGCATTGGTACACTTCATTGTTTAACTGTTTGCATAGTTCTACTGGAGAGAGAGCTTTCTCTAAGAAAATTTTTAGATATATTTATAAAGATTTGCTAACAAGATAGAACATTGTGGTGGTACTAAAGACTTTCAAGAATGGTAACATAAAATTTACCCTAAAGTAAAAAGAAAAATCTCCCAAAGCATTGCAAAGGTATCAAACTAAGTAGCTAAGAATCAAGCTAATGTCAAATTTATCTCCGCACAACTAGTTTTCCATGGTTTGGCATGGCTCTTCTGTCCTATTAGTAGGTTTGCTCTACATTTCAGTTACGTCTAGTCTGCTGTACACAAGGTTCAACTCTACTTTATACTTGAATGGCACTTTTGATAAAAGCACCTCTACACATTTGCCTTATTACCAAATCCAATACCTATAACACTTAGCCATAACAGTTGAACTTCTGAGAGAAGACCCAATCAGGGCTTTGTTCTGAAAACAAACCAAAAAAATTAATAGCAAATGTGAATCCTAAAAATGCTCTGTATCCATATAGAATTAAATATCCAATATGTGAGATGAATGAATGTGTAGATCTTAAATCCTTATTTTCTAGAAATTTTCATTTGAAACTGAGTGGTAGCAGCGACAGAAAAAGCAGCAGCAAACAGCCGCAACACACTCTGTATTAATAACTATCTTTACAAGCTCAACCACAATACCAGGCAGTAACATAATGCCGACATCCACTGACACCAAGATGCCATGAGATTAGATCATTCTCATGTTTCTAATACAGAATTACCATGCACCTCTGATAACTGAAGGGCTAGTGACCATCACCTATGTAGGGCAAAAGGTTTGCTGCAGCCCCTTTGAGCACAGCAGTTGTGTTCTAGGGATACTTTATCCACCAGACTAGGTTACACCAAAGATCATGTAAAACACATCAGCCCATGGGACTAGATAGGATGCAACACCACCAGAAAGAGGTTTTACTCAATAAATACTTGACTCATAAATTGTTTTCCTAAATGCTTGACTACTGAAATACCAAAGTCTTCAGCTTAACTGCATACCTCTATTAACAAATTATGTAAAATATGGTAAATACTTGAGACTAACCTCTTAATCTGTTACTGACATGGTATCACTTAAGAGAAGCATCTGAAAATTCAGTTACTAAAACATTGTTTACTTTTTAATAGGTCAGGGTCAAAGCAAATGGAGAAATTAGTCCACAGGAATGAAAACCAAGCTGAAGAAAAAAAGAAGCTGAAGCAGCAAAGAACACAGAAAAAAAAAGTCTTATACTTGGATAGTTAACAAAATGCTCAAGCACTGACCAGTTATTACACACAGCAAGCCATTTTGCAAAGGAATACTTGTAAATCCTGTGTGTTGATCAGTAAGCAAGTTTGCAATCAAATAAAGCTGCAAGAAACACAGACCACCGAAGTAGAAATTCTATCCACAGAAAAGGACTCTCATAGCTAAAAGTGTGTTTACCTACAACATATTTACATTAAAATAGCAGTTGATCTCTCTCTCTACAGTTGCAAAATTCCACTAGCAAGAAAAATATTAAAATTAGGTTTCATTATTAAAGAATATTAAAAAATAGAAAATTGAAGCATACACTACAACTTGATGAGTCAGAGCATTATTTTCTCGTGTTTTTTCTTAGGCTGTCCTGGAGAAAATTGCTGGCTGCACTTTCATATTTAAGGTAAGTAAAAAGAGTGGATACTAACTATAAAGAGGCACAGCCAAGAGGCCACAGCCACTCAGCATCCTCAGGTCTCATTGATAGGCTGTAATCAGAGTGATCTGAAAAGACTGTGCATTTCATTCTTGACCTTCAGAAGAGGAAAAGCAACCAGGAGAATTCTGCCCCTTTACAAGGGTAATCTGCAGGAGAGCAGAATGCTTGTTCATTAAACGTAGGAAATATAATTTGGCAGGCAAATAGAAAACCAGGTTGTACAGTGGTCTTACACTCCATTTCTGCATGCTTGAGCTGACTTGCAACTCATTATTTGCATAGATGTGAGCCACACAGAGTATGTGCTTGTGCACAGACACAAATAAGTACATAAAGAGAGGAACAGTGGGTAACTGGAGCCATAACAATGACAAAAATGGGCTTCCATGATCATGTCCCTATTGGACAAGACTAGCTATTGGTCAAGCAAAATAGCTATTTCTAAATATAAAGAAATAAGTATTACTGCCTCTCTCTGGCTCTTTTCTACTTTAAAATTCAGTAATAGCTCATCAGCTATAAGTACAATAAATAACCTATGATGACATTTTACCTTGAGTGTTGAAATTTTAAGCTTTTTCTACATGTTTACTACAAGATATGCATTCCTATGAAAGACATGATACCTACCAAGACAATTATCCATCACTACATGCTGATCAATAAATGAAAGTGACAAGTATTATTTACCAAGACTGCTGTCGTTAAATCACTCTAAAGCAAAGGAATTCATAGATTAATTAAAATACAAAAATGAAAAAGCTTGACTAGTTACTGAAGTATTATTTCATGGTGTGAGTGATGTTTTTGCCATTACTAACAAATTCAGACTCCTGATTTGATATCTCACAAAGCAGTTTTAATCCAGGCCTCCTGTGATTCGAAATCATGTCCTCATATCATCGAAACCCATTTGGTAGCAACTGCAATTGATTATTCTAGTACATAATATCCCCAAACATACCAGGAGCCTGGGCTGCAATTGCTTGATGTAATTTGCTTCTACTTTTCTTTAGGAAGGATTATGCTGCTCCCTGGAAAACTGAGAACTCTGATGGTGGCAGCAAGTAGTGGTAGCCAAGAACACCTTCAGGCTACAAAAACATCTTTTCTGACCAGCATTTCCTGAGATTAACATTTTATAGTCATGGGATTACAATTTGCTATAGTCCTTTCATTCATCTTCCTCCCCGTGTTGGAACAACCATTAAGGGGATCATAAGGCCAGGTACTGCTTGGTGGCTGGAACTCAGGTCTTCAGCAGTAAATTCAGCACCCATATGGTGCAATGAAAATAAAGACATGCTTATAGTGTTTGTAGCAAACAAAGCACAAAACATGTGCACGATATTGGATATCAAATAAATTCTGGTATCTCCTAACTTCTCAGATTTCCATTTTATCATACAGTTAAGTCTTCCAGTTTTGTGATATTACCTGGAGGAAGTCAGCAACCTGCGTCAACTCAGACACACAACTTCTGCATTTGGTCCTCTTTGTGAAATCCAGACCCATTTTTTAGTGCACAACGGGTCATATTTATGACAGGAACAATGGACAGGACAGTGTCAGCTTTACAACTGGACCAATGAAACACTGTCTAATATGTGAACAGGAAAAGATTTAATGAAAGAATCAAGTGATGTTACCTTGTTGGCAGTATCTTCTAAAAGTTTTCCATTTGAAACCTCCCCAGCAATCAGTATTTAACCACCAACTGTAAAAACTTCCTTAAAATGCCCATGCAAAACTGTTTTAGCAACCTTACTTTCCACAGTATTGTTTACAGCTCTGCTCCATCAGCTCGATGCTCTTTTCCCTTTCTACATTTTATGCAGAACTGTATCAGCTAGCACAAGGAACAAATAAACATCTAATGCAGAGTTTGATGGATCAAGTGAACATGAGCCAGCCATACACCTGTGTGTGCTCAGTTATGGTTCTATTGAACACCAGAAGTATCTGTAGATACATGTTTGTGGGGCACCAAATGGCAAGGGAGACAAGGCATTAGAGTCAAAATTTCCAAAACACAGAATTATTGAGGCTGGAAAAGACCTCTGAGATCATCCAGCCCAGCCTAGGACCTAACATCACCACATCAGTCAGACTAGGGCACCAAGGGCCACAGCCAGGCTGTCCTTAAACACCTCCAGGGATGGGGACTCCCCTACTGCCCAGGGCAGTCCATTCCAGGGTCTGATCACCCTTTCCATGAGGTGCAGCTTCAGGCCCTGCTCTCTCATCCTGGCACTGGTTGCTTGGGAAAAACCTGAACCCCACCTTAGTACAATCTCCCTTCAGAGAGTTGTAGAGAGGGAGAAGATGCCCCTGAGTCTCCTCTTTTCCTGGGTAAACACCCACAACTCCTTCAGCCTCTTCTTCCCGACCATTACCCAGCATCGTTGCTCCTGTGGACACAGCTCTAGCCCTTCTACTTCCTTTTTAAAGTGAGGGGCCTAGAACTGCCCCCGCTGTTTGAGGGGAGGCCTCCCCTGTGCCCAGTACATGGGGCAAATTACATCCCTAATCCTGCTGGCCAGACTATTCCTGATACAAGCCAGGATGCGGCCTTTTATGCCACCTGGGCACACTGCTGGCTCCTGTTCAGCCGGTTGTCAACCAGTACTTGCAGGTCTCTCTCTGCCAGGCTGCTCTCTGGCCACTCATCCCCCAGTCTGTAGCTGCAGAGTTTTACTGTGGCCAAAGTGTAGGACCCTGCATGTGGCCTTGTTTAACCTCATACTATTCTCCCTAAAGGAATTGGAACAAGAACCAATGTGTGGCGTGAGAGAAGGTCAGAAATATTTTTCTGCATAGTGGGGTGAGCCTTCTGAATAAAATACCAAGTCAGATGGGCACACAATCCTGAAGTTATAGGCTTCTCTTTATTTCCTTTTGAGTAGGTATCGCAGTGAATGACCAGATATGAAGGTAATAAGAGAAAAATTTTCCTGTTCATGGAACAGTTCAATTATTCTGAATCCGTCATTCTGCACAGCAGGTATAAGGTGAATGGATGTAATGGAAGCAATAATGATGCTTTGCAGAGTAGAACATCTCCATTAGAGTAAACTAGAGAGCTGGTGTCAGCACCTATCCAGCTGTCTTGCAGCTAAGCAAAGCTTAGAAAACGGATCTCTCCAGGTTTTTTAAAGACAAGCTCATTGTTAACTCACTGTTATCCCAATAACACTGGATTTGCAGTTCTGTGCTACATACACCACTTGGCATGTTCTGAAGTGAATAGATAAGTGTCTGGAGCAGCAACGACTTCAATACTCAAAAGGCAAAGTGTAGTATTTGTAGACCCTACTTAGCATAATAAGCATACAAAGAAATACAAGGGTATTTAGAAATACAGTCTCTTAATGAACACTGCCTTATTGTCTCAGGTAATGCACCATGCAAACCTTTTCCCAAACATAACAACTTTTTCTGAAAACTAGTATGTGACAATTTTTTCCCCCTAACTACTCTACTGAAAGACTGCAATGTACCTGTTTGTGTGGGTGGTTAGGAATATTATTATTGTTTGTCCTAATTGCCAGCTGAAATACATTCAAAAAATACCTACATATATTTCTTACAGCATCGTTCCTCCTGGGTGTGAGCTCAATGGTGTATCTATACTGAGCCGGTCTCTCTTACTTATGATTCTGCTGAACTGCGCAACTGGAGATAGAACTGGTAACAGGAATACACCTCTCTGAAATGGAATTGATATTAATATTTATTTTTCTACTCCATTTATCAAAATAAACTTATCCGACACAAGATTTCCAAGTGTTTTTATTCACAAAAAGAAAAAAAAGCAAGCTTGACAGAGGGGAAACCCCCTCCACCTGTAATGTTTGTAAAGTAAATTGATGGATTGTTAAACACGAGAGTGAATCCAGAGATAATAGGGGTTTTTTTCCACTTTCCATTCACTCCACTTTTCTCTCTGCTCATGACTGAAGAACAACACTCCCTGAGATTGGATCATTTCATGATGAAGATAAAACCCTAAAACTTGTAAGTATCAATCTTTTGCTGTTGAAATGAATCTGATCTTGAATCTGAATGAATTATTACAGGGCAAAACACTCCTGCAAAAGATATTGCGACACACTTCAGTATCTCAGCTGTGAAAAGGGTGATGAATACAGCAAACTGTGTAAGGGAAACAAGAACTGAGATGCCTGTGTTTAGAAGTGCTGCACCTGAGTTTCATGACTCTGAGGAAAGAATGACAGTGGTTGCACTGCAAAATCTTTGCTTTACTCTTTTATTTAAGGTAACTCTGACTTGGCTAAAGCTTTCAATTTAAAATAAATGTCTACACAGTGCTTAGCCCTCACAAATTTCCTTCTGATGCTAAACAGCTCATGGCCTAACCTGCCATCCCCTATTGAAAGAGACACATTATGAGCATCAGCTTCATCTGAGAATTTGCTTAATAACTTTTTTTAATATGGTTCCAAATTCTTCACATTGCACAACAGTAACATAAGGCCAAATTCAGCTTCAGAGTAAGTCACTATATTCAATGTCTAAGACTATTAGGGACTTCAAGCCATTTGGAACCAATCTCCACCGCCCCACTCCTACAATGATTCCAAACTATGAAATTTTATCCTGATTTTTTTCAAACCCAACAGAAGTGGAAAGGGTTTCTTATCACGTGTGTTAACAACTGTCTATAGAGCTTATTTTTTTATTTATTTATCTGAATGGTATTTATTTCCTTAATTTAATAGGTTTTAATGTGTCATTTTCAAAAGAGATTGTGAAATCTCCTTCTCTGGAGATGCCTAAAACCTGTCTGGTCATGTTCCTTTGTGACTTAGTCTAGGTGATTCTGCTCTGGCAGGGGGATTGGACTAGATGATCTCTTCAGGTTCATTCCAATCCCTGATGTTCTGTGATTCCCCTGAAATGTTTGGACATGCCCAGGGAATGTACCAATTGGATGGATTTTGAATGATTTTCTGAAGTATACTTACAAGCTGATTTCTGAAGATACTTCTTTTTTAAGAGGATCAGCTATTTCTGAGTAGTTTTGACAGTAAATGTCTTTTTTAACCCTGAAACTTCTTACTCCAGAATGGCAGACTAGATTAAAAATATGGAGTTATTGTTTCCTCCCTCACTCTTCAGAGAATGACAGGTATGCATGATGCATCTGCAGCTCTCAGCAGTGTTCTCTGTATTATTCTTTTACAGCATCTGTAAATTAAGAAGTTTGCATACTTTACAGAATAGCCATTTAGCTCAGAATCACATCAGGTATGCTAATGCACAAAAGCAGCAGACTTCTGCAAAACTTTTCAAAAAACAGATGTTAAAATTGTCAGTGTGAAACAGTATATGCATAGTATTTGAGTTTTTTCAGGGAAAATATCACAGAGCACAGCAAATGTTACACTCCTTATCACAGATGGTTGCAAATAGCACATACACGGAATTACACACAGAACTATTGAGGCTGGAAAAGACTTCTAAGATCACCAAGTCCAGCCTATGACCTAACATCACCACATCTTATACTATATTCCCTATTTAATATTTTTATAATATATTATGTCTACAGTTTAACATGACATAGCTTGAAACATTGGCTTTTTGCAACCATAATATCTAAGGTGTTTCTAATATAAGGGAAGATGTGGTTTGGAATGGGACAAAGTCTGCTGTGAACAGGCAACTTAGTGTAGTGCTGTAAAATGCTGTGGTTTGAGTAACAATGGGCTCTAGCAGGTGGCATATGGCTAATACCACTATCTCCAGGGTGCCAGACATTCCTCACATTTTCTGTGAGAGGAATTTTGTGGTAGACTTGGGTTGTAAAGGCACGTGAGCATCTGCTGCTTAATCAGTCTCATTATCATCTACAGAGTTAATTCCTACAGCCCTCAGCCTGGCTGGCAGAGGCACAAGTTTGATTTTGCTTTCATAATAAGCAGTGTATTTGCCAGTCAATACTGAAAGAATTGCTCCAATTCAGTATAAAGAAATATTTGGCTGCAAAGTAAATGCAACTGCTTAAAATGATATTAGAAATGCTAACCCAGTCATTTAATATTGTTCCCTTTGAATTATATTCACATCCAGAAAAGGGCCACCAGCATGATCAGGTGAATGGAGCATCTCTCCTATGATAACAGTCCGAGGAGTTGTTCAGCCTGAAGAGTAGGCTCTGGGGGAATCTTCTTTTGACCTTCAAGTACCTGAGGGGGGCCTACATGTAGGCAGGAGAAGTAAGTGTAGAGTCTTGCATCTGGACAACTCCAGGGACCAGGATAGGTTGGGGAATGACCTGTTGGACAGCAGTGTAGGAGAAAGGGACCTGGGGGTCCTAGTGGACAGCAGAGTGACTATGAGACAGCAATGTGCTCTTGTGGCCAAAAGGGCCAACAGCATCCTCGGGGGGATCAGAAGGGAGGTGGTTAGCAGATCAAGGGAGGTTCTTCTCCTCCTCTACTCTGCACTGGTGAGACCGCCTCTGGAGTACTGTGTCCAGTTCTGGGCCTCCCAGTTCCAGAAAGACACAGAGCTGCTGGAGGGTGTCCAATGTAGAATAATGATGATGAAGGAAGTAGAACACCTCCCTTATGAGGAAAGGCTGAGGAAGATGGGTCTCCTTAGCTTGGAGAAGAGGAGGTGAGGGGTGACCTCATTAATGTCTACAAATATGTGGGGGATGGGTGTCAGGAGGATGAAGCAAGGCTCTTCCCAGTGTTGTCTGGTGATAGGACAAGGGGCAATAGGTGCAAGCTAGAACAGAGGAGATTCCATATAAATATCAGAAGGAACTTCTTCACAGTGAGGGTAACGGAGCATTGGAACTGGTTGCCCAGCGGGGTTGTGGAGTCTCCTTCTCTGGAGATGTTCAAGACCCGCCTGGATGTGTTCCTGTGCTACTTGGTCTAGGTGGTCCAGTTGTGGCAGGGGGATTGGACTAGATGATCCTTTGAGGTCCCTTCTGATCCCTAATGATTCTATGATTCTATTCCAAAGGGTCTGCATGGATAGGACAAGGAGCAATGGGTTCCAGCTGGGAAAGGAGAGATCTAGGCTGGCGATATAAAAAAATTCTGCAATGTGAGAGTTATTGATGGTTGGAATGGGCTGCCCAGGGAGGTGGTGGGGGCCCCATCCCTGGGGCTATTGAAGCTCAGGCTTGCTGAGACTCTGAGCAACCTGTCCTAGGTAGAAGTGTACCTGCTTGCGTAGGGAGGGTGGACTCCAGATGACCTCCAGACGTCCCTTTCAGCCTGGAACATTGTCATTTTATGATTTTTTTTTTTTTGAACTCTTAATTTTGCATTAAATCATTTGCATTGTCTTTTCTTTCCTACAATGGAAAGAAAAGGATTCTTCCCCCAAAGTAAAGAAAAAAAGATTCTAAGGTGTCAAAGGTTTTCTGCTCTCTCCTTTGGGCTCAGATTTTGATTTTATTGGCTGCTATTGCTTTTTTTCTTCTGTTACTATTACATCATTGATTAAATAGATTAAGACAGAGACATAAAAGGCAATGCAGAAATCGTTAGAGGAGGAATCATGTCCAGTTATCGCTGTTGCACTGTGACTGCTTTTCTGGGGACTATTCAACATCTCCCCATAAATACACATCCATCTTTGTATCCTCAAGCACAACTAAACTAATACAACTTGTTAGCACAACAGAAATACCAACTGTCCACTCCTCCCTGTGCATCTGCAGCTACTGAAATAGCTGTTTATGAGATTTTAACAGAAATTCTGACTGTACTTGGTACACAGAGGGTGATAGCCTTTAGCATTAAGGATACCTCTACAACATACGTGCTTGTCCAGGCATGGTGAGAACTGACAGTGTCCTACAGAAATAGGGGCAGGGACCAAGGCTACAAAGCCCACTACATTTTATGACCATAGCACTGGGCAGCCCACGTGCCCACCCACTCAATTCTGGGACCAGCATACAGGTGAGGAGTACAGTTTGGGAGCAAACCAGGCCACGGAGCTGCTTTTGGTTGTGCTGTCCCAGCAGCAGCCTCACTGCAGTGGCAGACATGCTCTGCACAGAACTGGTGTCAGGATGAGGCCACTGGTGACTGCTGGGGCTCTGGGTCAGCTGCATAACAAACCATTCCTAAAATTTTGAAACAGTGCCTGAGATGCCACATGTAACTTCAGGATACTTCCATAAACACCATTCCCAGTGATGTAAGAAACAATATACTTTTAAATTGCCTAATTATAGAGTCATTGAATGGTAGGGGTTGGAAAAGACCTCTGAAGATAATTTAGTCCTGCCACAGCAGGGTCACCTAGAGCATACCATGCAGGCACACGTACAGGTGGCTTCTGAATGCCTCCAGATATGGAAACTCCACAGCCTCTCTAGGCAGCCTGTACTGGTGCTCTGTTCCCTTCACTATGAAATAGCTTTTCCTTATGTTCCAACTGAACATCTGTTACAGTTTGAAAATTTGATAATTTTCAACTATTAGTTGTGGTGCTTTTATGCCAAAAAAAATTTTATTTTGAAGCTGTAGGTAGCTTTCCTAGCAGACCTCCTGTGTCTGTGTCCGGATTCTGATGGACAGAGATTATAAAAGGGAATGTACTTACTGCTTCTTTGCCGCCTTCTTTTCTTCTTCCTCTCCTCTGACATGTCTTGAGAGACAGAGAGATTCTCTAGAAGAAAGCTCCCCTTACACCCCCAGTGTGGGGGGAGTGAGCACTGGCTCCCAGTCTTCCTCCCACCAAAGGGTGGATCAGAAGGAGCCTAAGCCTCGCTTCAACTCTTCTGTGGGAGCAGCATGGCTTTCTTTTGAGAGGGAGCTCAAATGCAGAGAGAGAAGACATTTAGCACTAGCTTCCCCTAGCTCCTGGCAGCAGGCCATTGAGACAACCTGCTGTCCACATCTGCAGACCCTTTTGGTGTGAGTAGAACTGCAGCACTCATCTCCTCTGAGACTTTAAACACAGAAAGCCAGCACCAGCTGGGTTCCAGATCCTGGCAGTAGGCCAAAGAGAAGGCAGCTTTTCCAAGGCCACTTCTACAGCTTGATCACCTTTGAGGATGCCACACAGAGGTGAGCCTGTAGGTAGAGGAACCCTCTACCTCCCTTGGTGCCTAACCACAGGGGAGAAGAAAAAGAGATCCTTCTTCAGAGGCCCTGTAGAAAAACCCATGTAGGAGGCCTGAAGAGAGCCTGTTTGCCACAACAGGCGTTGCCCCACATTACCAGCACCATATTGGCTTTGTCTCCACTGGACTAGCAAAGATCCGGTATGCTCTGTCACAGAGAGACTAAGAGAAGCCTATACTAAAAGAGAAAAAGAGAGATCACAAGTACTGACCTCCTAAGCCTTTGGCAAACAGAGAGAGTGGGATTCTGTTATATCCTCTACATTTGATGCTGCTTTAGCCTCAAAGAAGAGCCCTGAGTCAATGGGAGCTAGAAGTATGCTGAAGATGTCAGCCCGTGTTAATGTCTTGAGGAACTTATCCTCAAGCATCAAATGTGTATTTTGTGCTGTATTCCTGCCACCCCCTCCTGTTTTCTCTTCTGGAAGGTTGGGTATGAGTGTGAGTGTGTGTGGTGGCTTTGTTATGAGCTTTAGAGTACACTTTCTTGCCCAGAGTTCCCATGTAAGGCCAAAACCCAACACGTTAGGTGTCTCCCATTTCTCTCAGTGTGTGAAAATGCATTGTGATAGTTTCTGTTTTACCTTTTTGATTCTTTTACTTATTTGGGGATTTTTCCTTTTCTATTGGTGATGGGTTCAGTAAATTGTTGTCTTTTTAGCAGTTGCTTCATTGTTTTCTGGATTCTCAATGAGAGCTAGTTGTTGTGCTTGAATTACGGGCACCAACACAAGATCCTCTCCCTTAACCCTTACAACCTCCTATGCTACAATTTACACCCATTGTCCCTTGTCCTACCACTGGGAAACTACCAAGTAGATCATGGTCCTATACTTCTGGCACTCACCCTTAAGACATTTATAAGTATCCCTGTGATCTCCTCTCAGTCTCCTCCTCTCCAGGCTAAACAGCCCCAGCTCTCTCAGCCTCTTCTCATAAAGTAGATGCTCCAGCCCCCTGCTCATCTTAGTGGCTTTGCACTGGGCTCTCTCCAGTAGCTCCCTGTCCTTGAACTGAGGAGCCAAAACTAGATACAATATTCCTAATGCAGCTAAGACAGAGTAGATGGGGAGAAGAAAC
>VZRI01005109.1:53622-109500 GCA_013397515.1 Upupa epops | reverse complement strand
TCCTGGGCTGCATCAAGGGAAGTGTGGCCAGCAGGTCGAGAGAGGTGATTCTTCCTCTCTACTCCACTCTGGTGAGACCCCACCTGGAGCACTGCATCCAATTCTGGAGCCCTTATTACAAGAAAGATGTGGATGTGCCAGAGTGAGTCCAGAAGAGGGCCACAAGGATGATCAGAGGGCTGGAGCACCTCTTCTATGAGGCCAGACAGAGAGTCAGGGACGATCAGTCTGGAGAAAAGGAGGCTCTGAGGTGACCTTAGTGTGGCCTTCCAGTATCTGAAGGGGGCTACAAAAAAGCTGGGGAGGGGCTTTTTAGGAGCTCAGGTAGCAACAGGACTAGAGGGAATGGAGCAAAGGTGCAGACGAGTAGATTTAGATTTGACATGAGGAGGATGTTCTTCATCATGAGAGTGGTGAGAGCCTGGAAGGGGTTGCCCAAGGAGGTGGTTGGGGCCCCATCCCTGGAGGTGTTGAAGGCCAGGCAGGATGAGGCTCTGGCAGGTCTGATCATGGGTGGGGTGTCCCTGCCCATGGCAGGGGGTTTGGAACTGAATGATCTTGTGATCCCTTCCAACCCTGACTGATTCTGTAACTTCTTCCCAGTGAGTGTAGAGTGGGCTGCCCCAGGGGGGTTGTGGAATCTCCTTCTCTGGAGACCATTTGAAACCCACCTCAACTTGGTCAGAGTGATCCTGGGCATTGGACTGGATGATCTTTCTAGGTCCCATCTGATCCCTCATGATTCTATGACAATTGAAACAGGCCTGTTCTGGCACTTAAGAGTATTAAAATTTCAGTGATATTCAAAACATTAAGAATATTAAAATCAAAACATCAGTATGAAGAAGGAAGGTAAAATAAGAAAGAACTGAGCACCAGAGAAATGAAACTGAAAGTAGCAGGCTGAATCCATACCTAGATTCTGTGATTTGCTGCTTGTATCAGTCGGCATCATGTTCACGTGCTGTGTTTGTATTTAACACAGATCACAGCAAGTGGTCACACTCTCAGACACATGAATATCTTGTGCCACATATCTTATGCAGTAAATGACTGAAGATAGCAAGTGATCTTAGAAGAAATGTGGTACTCTGTGTTTGTATCTCACCAAGCAGGAGACAGCAGGCAAGAGAGAAGACAGTTACTCACAGGAGGTAGCAAAAGAAGTTAGAGAAAAGGAATACAAGAATGTCATCAGATTATGCTGGATTTCTGTCACATCCTATTTATAGCTTTGTGAGGTTTTTAATATATACTTATTTCTTTGCCTTCCAGCAGTAAAGAACAGACGATTTCTTTGTAGAACTGGGGAAGACTTCACTGACGCTCAACAGAAACACAGGCAGGGCTCATAATACTCAAACCCACTTGTGGTCAGAAAATAGAGAAAGAACAAAAGCACTGCAACTACAAAGGGCTCAAAACTGCTCTTCTGGGCAACACACTGGTGTCCAGCTCAGTTATCACTGTTTCCAGGAACAAATAGAGAATTGACAGCTGAGAACACCACCACAAATCACTAGAACTACAGTTCAGTGTCTGCAGTGTTTTCCTGCATGCAATTTACATTCACATATCTTCTGTCATAGGTTATACCACCTTCCTTCAAAGATTTGTTTTACATTCAATGTCTCAGAGCTTTTTTAGGTGTGTCCAGAATTACATACAGATTTTATTTTACAGGAGTGCTGTAGGAAAAGGGAAAAACTAATAATGCAGATACATTGACAGAAAGACCTGCCAGGACATAGACTTAGGCTTCAAATTAATCCCTAATTCACCATTTCCAACTATGAATGCATGCTCCCAAGTCCACTGCTGATATCAGTAGTTCCATCTAATTTGAATTGATCAACAAGTTTGCTGATGACACGGACTCATTCCACTGAATAGGTAGGATTGATGCTCTCCAGGTGTTATTTTTGAAGCTCTGCGCAGGTCAACTACAGTTTGAGTTTTATTTGTGTAACAAAAAACTGGCATGCACAAGAAAGAGCCGTGATAATAGATCAACACAATGCTAGGGACAAAACTCAACACTGTTCGTGACTAAAGAAATTTACAAATCTTTACCCCCAAAAAAAGATGTGGAAAAGTACATCTAAAACAATGGTTTTGAGGTGTTTGGGGTTTTTTGATGTGAAAAAAACATTTGAGCTTTTACAAAGAGAAATCTGAATGCATTAAGTACTGAACAAGTTTAGACCAAAGACAAAAAACAACAAAAAGCAGATGCACAAAAGACTGGAAACTTCACTGCAGACCTATACCCATTGGGAACATTTATCTTTTAGGGATGATTCGCACAATTTTAGTCTTCCAAACAGCTAGCAAAAATCAAAATATTTCAGTGATCACTCTTGAAAATGACAAGTTTTAAATTCCACATAAAAGAATGGCACCCAGAACAGGCAAGATCATGGGAAAGAGGAGACAAGGATCAAGGTAAGGGCATGCAGAGCCCAGCACACAATAATAGAGAGAAATCAGATACTGTTAGTGAAGATATGCCCCAGAGAGATGAACCAAGAAGTTTTCATGCCATACCTCACCACAACATGCACCTGGCAGAACTGATCAACAAAGTGACTTTAAGTACTAGAGGAGAGTGGCTGCAGTTTTTCTCTGGGGACACTGTTCACAAAACTGACAGACAAAAGCAAAAACAAAAAACCCAATGATCCCAAAACATAATTGAAATTGATGCTCAATGAATGCATTTTATGATATGCAACTGGCAAAATACAGAATTCTATCTCACTGTATGAATTTATAGCTACAAATTACATTTAAAGCACATAAGTTAAGTGTGATTTGCAATAAAATAATCCTAGGCATGCTTTACCTACCAACAAGATATGCATACAAGCACAGGGATCTCTCATTTGTACTCTTACTGACTGGCCAATTACGAGACTTACAGTACACTACTGCTGCTAAAGTAGCACAAGAGACAAAAGGGAGGATCTTGACATTGAAGTTAAAGCCAGGTAACAATTTGACTTAATATGAGATAGTGTAACCCAGGAGAGAAGGCAACCCAAGAGGCCAAATGCTGCAGACTTGTAATGTGTGTTTCCACAAGCAGGCTGTCCCTCAGAGATCCTAAGCATTAGAAGAAAAACACTTCAACAGCAGATATATGGTACAAGAGTTTTCCTGTCCTCCCTTTTCATGCTTTCCAGTTCTGTAACCAAATTTACCTTCTGTTTTAATTACCTTTTTCAACTTTTTTTTGAAAAATTACAATTTCAGTTGGTCAATTTCCTCTTCACATCAGGATAAAAAGCAATGCCACAAAAAGCAATGCCAGTAGAACAGATTAGCATTCCATACTGCCAGAAACCGACACAAAAGGTTTAGGAATACAAGGTCTTGGAAAAGAAGCAGCTTTAAATCAGTAAGGGACAAAAGACTGTCCAAAGGCTCATTTAGTAGCTGCTGGGTACAAGTCATCCTGGGCATACCAGTGATCTTTGCTAGAAAGACACTATTCTGAGATCAAATGAGATACAAGATGGGTTTTGCTAAGGACAATCACTCCTGACTTGGGTGAATAAGGACATGTATGATACCTTTTTATGTAAATTGCTTTCGAAGATTTATTTGCAAATCAAACACAGAGCCAGCTTTCTCCATGTTTATCTTACCTGAAGAAAAAAAGAATACTAAGTAGTTAGGTACCACTTCTCACTACTAACGGCAAAAATTAAACTTTCATGAATTGTTCTAAGTCACTTAGTCAATACCTTGTTTTCATTCAGAAGCAAATTGCATGTGTGAGCTGCACAGACATGCGTGAACTAGGCAGGCAGGGAAGAAGTATTTATGATGTAAATATCAGTTATAAGAGAGGTGATTGTTTGCAAGCTGAACACACTCACTCTGCAGAAGTTATGGCCCTCTCCATTCAGCCAAACCCCAAGACAGAGCAAGCTATTGAAATCTGCGTAACACTTAAACTATTTCATTCCAAAATGGTATTCCACAGTGTAACCATTCTCAGTATGATGTCTACCAAGTGCTTAAAAGCTCAGCTGTCAAAGGGTAGGTCCCAGAGGACTAAGCATTGCTCCCTCTGGCAAAGGCTAATGTGTCCTGACATTGGTGCAGAGGGCCAGAGTAGGAATCTTTCTGTGTTTTCACCACGTCACAACTCATTGCATTACATAAGACAATGACTGCTCCAGGAGTAGCCTGCAGTACTAAAACCTCAGAGAAAGTCTTAAAAGGACTCTGCTTGTAAGCAGAGCTAAAGATTTCCTCTTACTATGCCTGCCACTTTTCATCCACACAGCAGCAGCACCTTGCTGAAAACACAGAAGTGTCATGATGGCTGTTTTTGAAAATAGTGTCTAATCACACTTGAGTATTTCCCGTTTACTCACAAATAACTTTGATATTTATGGGCATGACTCATTCTACTCATAAGTCCTCCTACAAAAACAATTTGAGGAGAGTCTGCTGACACATTAAAAGTTCAAATGTACAACATTTGAGTCTTTCAAATTTTGGGTGCAGTTTGCCTCTGTCTTTTCCCCTCAAGAGGTAAGACAGCATGTTCATAGACAGGCAAAACAAAGGTTAGATTTACAGGTGGCAGCACAGAGTAAAAGCTAAGATTATTTAGCCTGGAAAGGAGAATTAGAAAAGATACAGCTGAGTTTGTTCCCTTGACCCTGTTCTCTCAATTCCATCAAGTCCTTAACAGCTAATGTGATGTCAGCCCCTTGAATCCCTGGCAGCAGAGCATAACAGCCCAGTAACTGATTTTTTACAAAGGAAAGTACAATAATATAGCCAGCATTAGGATTTACTCACACCAAGACAAAGTCTGACACTGCAAGGTATTAGCTGATGCGCACACACACCCCTTACCGATGTTCAAAAGTTTACTGGAAATGAAAGTTGGAGGAAGAGAAGGAAAAACAAAAAGAGAAAGAAAAGCATGTTAACTCTCTTCAAGCTGTTGCAGAAGTCAGGGGAACAACCAGTATCCTAATCTGCTCAAGCAATGCAGGTTTGAAATTCAAGCCCCAGGAGTTAATCATATTTTGCTACTAGTTTCCAAGCAGGCAGAATTTCACCACTTCACAACCGCTTCCATGCAGACAGTTATTGACAAACCTATTTCTGCTCAGCATCCTGCAGCAAACACAGGAGAATTAGTCCCAACCACAATTGTTTTCATTCATAAACAGTAGCAAAATAAGGAACAGTGTAGCTCTGAGTGAAGTCTTTATTTTCGCAAGTATTTATTGCAAGACAGTCTTTGGGTAAAACTTCCAGCATTCACATGGATTTTCTTCTCTTGGCTGTAGGATAGAAGCCAGAGAGTAGTGATCAGTGAGGCAGAGTCTAGCCAGAAGCCTGCATCTAGTGGAGCCCCCTAGGGGCCAGGAGTGGGACCAGCACTATTCAATATAGTCATCAATGACCTGGATGAGGGATTACAGTGCACTGTCAGCAAGTTTGCTGATGACACAGGAGTAGTGGCTGACACACCAGAGGGCTATGCTGCCATTCATTCAGCAGGACATAGACAGGCTGGAATGTTGGGTGGCAAGAAACTGAATGAAATTCAACAAGGGCAGTGTAGAATCTGGCATCTGAGCAAGAACGGCCACAGGTACCAGTATAGTTTGGGAACTGACCTGTTGGAGAAGAGTGTAGGACAAAGTGACCTGGGGGTCCTGGTGACCATGAGCCAGCCATGTGCCTTTGTGGCCAAGAAGGCCAATGGCATCCTGAGGTGGATTAGAAGGGAGATGATTAGTAGATGCAGAGAGGTTCTCCTCCTCACCTCTGCCCTGGTGAGACAGCATCTGAAATACTGTGTCCAGTTATGGGCACCTCAGTTCAAGGAGGACACAGAACTGCTTCAGAAAGTCCAGAGCAGACCCACAAAGACCATTAAGGGAGTGGAGCATCTCCCTCATGATGAAAGGCTGAAGGAGTTGCGTCTCTTTAGCTTGGAAAAAAGGATGCTGAGGGGTGACCTCATTAATGGTTATAAATATGGCAAGGGTGGGTGGGTGTCAAGAGGAAGGAGCTGTGCTCTGCTCAGTGGCATCCAGTAACAGGACAAGGAGCAATGGTTGTAAGCTGAAACACAGAAGGTTCCACATAACTACAAGAAGAAACATGTTCAGAATGAGGGTAAGAGCAGTGGAATGGGATGCACAGGGAGGTTGTAGAATCCCCTTTCCTGGAGATGTTTAAAACCCACCTAGACATACTCCTGTGTGACTGGATCTAGGGGATCCTGCCCTGGCAGTGGGATTGGACTAGATGTTCTCTCAAGGTCCCTTCCAATCCCTAACATTCTGCGATTCTGTGAAACAGCAAAGAATGTTCTACTGCATGTAAAAACCCTCCATCATTGCAGAATAAGGGTTGAAAATTATGAAGAGTTTTAAAAAAGTGACGAGGTGAGCAGAATTAAAGTTCAACTTCCCTATTACTCTTCAAAGGACTTTTAATTACATCCAATAAAAATATGATTAGGTTTAAAAATAAAAGAGAACTAAGTATAAAATAACAGTGTTCCACTGATTTTACTTTTCAAAATTAACATCACTGCACCTTCTATTTTTCTTCGAAGAAATGTCAGGCAGAAATATCAAACTGTCCTTAGGGAAAAATCACAGCATCTGAGATTTAAGAAGAATTCCATCCTCAAATGAATTAGTGCACTACTATTCACTAGGGAGCAGTGTATTACGAGGAACAATGTAATAAAAGGCTTTTTAAAATATTAGAATATACGTCTATAGATCAACAGTGGCAACAGTGTCTTAATAACACCAACGTCTGACCATTTGTAACCTGATTTCCCAGCAATCTAGTCTTTATGACAGCCTTAACTAGACATTTTCTAACACACATGGTAGGATAAAATAGAGTTGCAGGCATGAAGAACTTCAGAAATTACTAAAATGCTGTCTAGCAAGAAGTCCTATATTGGTACAAATTATTAGCAGGTAAAATGGTCCAGTGGATGAGGATAATCAGACAGAAAATATTCCTAGCTGCACCAGAGACTTATTCCATGACCTTGAGCAAGGAACTTAATTTCTAATCCCAAATCTTCCCATATAAGAAGGACAGTAATGCTTACACTACTGTGCATACATATGAAATCTACAGCAAAAAGCATTTCATTAATACTTGAGAACGTGGATTTTGCTCCAGAATAACTTTGCCTTTATGAATTCTACACATGGGCACCAACTTTTATCCCAAAGGATCCAAGATCATCTCACAAGACTACTCTATGATGTTGTACAAAAGCCTAACAAAGTCCCATGTGCTCCTCCTCAATTTTACAGCCACTGTAAGAAGGATTTCCAGAGATTCTGAACTGTTAAGGACACAGAGATGGAGAAAACTCCTCTCACTCAGGTTCAACCTAGATGTCACATAATTTATCTTTGTGAATGCAACTAGCACCAGAATGACACTTAGGAAAAAACCCTATCACTAAAGCCGAGAAACTTTCTGCCTTTTTCAAGGAGCAGGGAAAACTTAAACTAATCAAGCAAAAGAAAGTTTGGCTATGTAAGTTACAAGTACACTGGACATTTTTGTTGCTTTGCATGTGCAAACCTGGACAAATACTATTGCTTCAGCCACAAGATCAATACTCCACCTTGAACACAATACTCCACCTAAAAAGCTTATCCCTGACAAATAAGTGTGAAAAAGTGTCATATCAACAAGGTTTGTCATTTCCAAAAGACAACACCTCTCTGTTGGAAGCACATGACACAAGCAGCAAACAAAAGCCTTGCTCTGTGACTAGATTTATATGGATGAACTACTGCAACTCACAAAACTTTTGCCTCCTGTTTTCAGTATGATTAGGGGATTTGGGGTTAGAAAGCAATGGGAAAAGTGATTGGACTACTTCATTGTTCATGTTTTGCCTGTCAGGAAAATTTACCTTATGCAAATCATCAGTTCCTTGACACAGTTCTACATTGCTTGATGTTAATTGGAGGAATGACTCCATAAACATGACGTTTTCTGGTGATGCTTATTCTTACCTGGCAAGTTCTTGAATTAAGTTGGCAATGCGTCTCTTGTCCTCAGGACACAAATCCTTTAAAGAAGCACTCTTCATCCCTCCTTCATTAGTGACCTGGAAATTTAAAGTAACATTTTAGAAAGTGCTCTTCAAGGAAATCAAATACTTCATAAGATATTAAAAGCATTTCATGATCTAATAATTAAAGTAGACAAATTCCACCTACAAATAAAAATACCTATTTAAAAAAGTTCAGCAAAGCAAACTGCTAACTCTGGTAAATTCTGGTAAGAGACTTGTAATTCAAATGCAAGCTGCTAACTTCAGTAATAAACATGTGGGATAAAGTTTTAAAGAGACACACAACATGTTGATTCATACTAGATAAAAGGCAAGAAGTTCTCACGACTTAGAAATCCAGTGAAGCAGTATCAAAATCCAAATTCAAACTTTTAGAGTTTATGACTGAAGCACAGAAAGCAGCAAGAAGAAATTGTATGCAATGCATTGCTAGTAGACAGCCAGTCCTTATTTCCAGTGATTTTTTTTAATATGCACACTACT
Organism: Upupa epops; assembly: GCA_013397515.1. Classification (NCBI taxonomy): domain Eukaryota; kingdom Metazoa; phylum Chordata; class Aves; order Bucerotiformes; family Upupidae; genus Upupa; species Upupa epops. The sequence goes on along the minus strand of VZRI01005109.1, from coordinate 100,907 downwards.
GTTTGTGCTTACTTGCCACCTTCATAGTTACTAGTGCTGAAAACAAACCTGCACTTCGGATTTTTTTATCCCACTGAGAACTGCAGTATTTATTATCCGTGCCCACAAGAGGGCATTCCTGCTGTCCGCGTCTGCAGCAGTCCCTTGCATCACGGGTATTGGCGTTACCTGTTCGGGCTGTTTCTAAGCTGGAAACAGTTCCAGGTTTTGAATTGCGTTTATTTACCAAAAACTTCTGGCATCGGTGATTCAGTTCTCCAGTGCCAGCAGTAAGCACAAAATAAGGATCCCAAGATGAGCGCATTATTAAGAGCTTGTTGTTCTGTCCGGGCTGTTTGCAAGCATAAATAGTTTTAATTAACCTGATCTCATTTCATTTTAGTCTTTTCCATACCTATAAGTTTTGCAGACCTCCCCAAGGGCATAAAGTGCTTAACAAGAGACACAAGAATACTACCAGACACCTGCATGCAGTTCAGCTAACACAATACAGCACAGAAGTACCTTGGAGCATAAAAGCAAACACTGTGTTCTCTCCCCTTATTAGCAATGATAGCAGCTGATCTACACTCAACAGAGGGGAACTGTCCCCTTCCACCTATTTGTTGCTAATTGCTTCTTCAACAGCACTTTGAAACAATTAAAAGACTATGACGCTTCTGAAAGGGGCTGTTTTATACAGACTCACTGACCTTTCAGTACACCCCTAGTTAAATTTCAAAGCAAGAGGAAAGGAAAAAGAAGAAAACCAAAAAAAAAAAACAGAGGTCCAGAAGGGAAATTAGACTTCAGGGCTTTTCAAGGGAACTTGTGATTTCAGTTTCCTTCCCAAACATATGCTATTTATCCATACAAATGAAGAGAGAATATCTTTAGCCTCACTGAATTGAACTTCAGCTAAACACAGGCCTTTAGAATTTCCATTTCCCATGCTTAAAAAAGTACCTTCTGAGAATGACAAATTCATTTCTAGCAGCTGATGGAATTTCTTTAAGGAAAATAAAAGTTACAGGACACTTTCATACAAAAAAAAGGCAGAAGCTTCACATTAGTGAAGGAGAATTTAACAGAAGGTACTTCGAGTATATGTACGTAATGTCAGACAAACATTTGTGGGATAAAGAGTAATATCTGAAAAGTTAGTCAGTGCATTTTGCTATCACTGACAGGTACAGATAGATGTAACGCAAAAAACGCTCAAAGGCAAGCTTGTACCATAACAAATGTCATAATGAAGCTGTGGAATTATGTATAGCAACAGCTCCACCACCAAAACAAGATGACAGACGAGATAGAGACCAAGACTCTATCATTTTGTTTTCCCAGATTTCTATCCTTTCCACACAACTGAGAGCAGAACAGAGTTTCACAGCTCTGGATGAAGTTTACTACAGAAGTGGAAGATTAATTTCATAAACCACAACTAGGACAATGACAATCTGGATGAGAGTAGCAACTCTGCCAAACAGGAACCATGAAGATGGGGAATTTTATTAAAGATCAATACAGCAAAACACTGATTTATTAAAAGTAGCAGACCTAACAAGACTCTTAAGTTTTCTTGAAATTTCTCATCCTCCTTTGTGGCACTTAAGTACATATGAATGAAGGTAAACCAGTTCTGCCAAGATTCCTATTAGAATAATGTTAAATACACTATCTGCAAAAGCAGATTCTGGTCAACTGTAATGGCAAGCTGCCTATCAATATAATAATATAAAGCATGTTACACTGCTGGAGTGAGTGCAGAAGAGGGCAACGAAGCTGGTGCAGACCCTGGAAAATATGAGAATCTTATGAGAAGCAACTGAAAGAGGTGGGGGTCTTCAGTTTGAGGAAGAGGAGGCTGAGAGAACTCATCATTCCCTATAACTATCTGAAGGTTTGTGACGGTCTTCTCTCACAAGCAATTAATGACAGAGCAAGAGGGAAGGGCTTCACTCTATAACAGGGTAGGAATAGATTTAACGTTAGGAAAAATTTCTTCACAGAAACAGTTGTCAGGCACCAGAACACACTGCCAGAGTCATACTTGAATCACTGCCCCTGCACGTGTTTGAGGATTTTTTAGATGTGGTGTTGGAGTGATACAGTTTCAGAGTGAACTTTGTAGAGCAGGACTAATGGTTGGACATGATGATCCCAAGAGTCTTTTTCAACCAGAACGATTCCGTGGTTCTGTGAAAGCTATCAGCTCTCCCTAGACAGGCACATACCATCTTGAAGACAAGGAGTTGTATTGGTAGTAAAAATCCCATGTAAAAATCTTTGGGGAAAATCTTTTGTAACAAGTAAAATGTATTTCTTCTGTTAGTATCAAGAGATTCAGAGATTACCCTCAAAGCTAGAGTGCCAAGTTTCCATGAGGATTTGTCAAGGTAAGAGGAAAACAGGTTACAAAGAGACATAAAAGAGAAAAAGCTTCGAACGTATTTTGTTGTCAAGAATACAAAAGCCCATTTGAGTCTCCAACTAACACTTCACGTATTAGGTATTATAGAAAAAGATAACCAGAGACTATTAGTACCCCAACAGCTCTCAAGGGAAAAGGAGTGCAAGTTCTCAAAGCAACAAGTAATGCAACCCACATATCATAAAATAAGACTTTCACATAAGACATGAAAGCATCTACGAAGCAGCAATCTTATAGATACTTAGAGAGATGCGTCTACATACAGCTTTTCCCTTAATGGGGACGATTAGTGAAATCTCGAAGCATGTGACTTAACAGCATTATTTTCAGAGTGGAGGTACATACCAGCCTCCTAAAAGCAAGAGCTGCTGAACAAAAAAAGTAAAGGGACAAGTCAAGCAGGGGCCCTAAAAATAAACACCACTTATTACAGTGTCATGCTGAAGGATTCAAAGGGCAATGATACTGTCAAAAACCAGAGAACTGAGTAAGCTGCCTTCACAGCAGACTTTTGAATATACATGCTACATGTGTGGCATGCAGCACTTTCTCAGCACAAAAGGGAAAAGAGAAGGGACATTTCTACCTCACAGGAAGAACAAGTTTTAACTGTGTAACACAGCAGTAATCCAAAAGCAGTCAGAAGGCTTAGATCCTGCCTTTCAGTGGAGGGATAACCAACCCCTCGTGAATGACAGTCTTACCAGAGATGACTACTAGGCAAGAGACTCAGTAGTGATCAGATGACTGACATAGTCACTGTGGTGCACAAATCACGTTAGAAAAATGGCACCTCTCCAATTTCTGATTATAATAATACCAAGTTACCTTTAAAAGGAAACATCATGGCTCTAAAATTTCTAAGGAAATAGAAACATAAAGGAAGAGTCAAGAATTGTTAAAGGACTAGACACTCCTTTGTGTTAAAGGAGGAGACACTCAGGCCCGTCCTGCAGCTGTTAACCGTGGCCCTGACAGCACAGTGTGGCTTCTGGGTTCCCCCAGTGCCCTGGTTCCCGCAGCCACCTGCTTTCCCCAAACCCCTTCCCACTGCAGGTAAGGACTAAGCCTAATTCCAACAACCTGGGCACCATCCTGGGGGAAATTCACCTTCCTTCCTCCTCAGTTTACCTTGTGTGTCCTCTCCACCCCGCCTGGCATGTGAACACCAGCATTCATTCATGTTTCTCTTGCAGCCTCAACCAACCCCTGCCAACAGCTGGCACAGCATGGGCAGCCTTGCTTGGTACCCTGGGGCCCACAAGCAGTTCTGGAATCCCCACCTGCCTTGGCACCTCAGCACTCCTGCCCCTCCTGTGCCCAGCCTCTCCACTACCCATGGCTCCCCTGTCTCCCCCAGGGACCCTGGCAACACCAGCATAGCCTGCACTCCTCTCTCTGGCAACTGTGCCAACCAGGGCCAGCAACTGACAGCTAAACAACACACCTGCTGTCATTCGAGCAAAGCCCTCCCACTCACTGTCATCTACACATCATCTCCAAGTGCCTTCACACTGCCATGTCTCACACTTCACCTTCCTGCTCTGCAGCCTCATTCCACACACTCAGATCACTGTTCAGGGACCATCCCAGCCACAAGCTACCCACTCCCATATCAGTGCCTGGCACTGGCTCGGTGCTTGTGCCACGAGACTCCACAAACCCACTACATCTGCTCTTCAACCCTACAGCCTGGAAAAGGCCTTGGGATGGATGCCTGCATCCAAGGCCCCAGCAAAGTGGGCCAAGGTGGAGGCAGGATCATCTGACTTGGGCAACATTACACTGCACACAGACATTACCATGGATGACAAAAGTTACATAGACGACATCAGTCTCAACACCAACATGACAATGGACAATGAAAATTTCATTGGGGACATCAGCCTGCAGACTGACATGGTTATGCTGGAGGTCTGAGACTTCTTTCCTTATTAGTTCTGGGTTGGGAGGGTGGGATTAGGGTAGGACTCTTGTTGAGGGCTATAAATAATGTTTGGGGTGGGAGGTTGGGTTGTGTTTTCAACTGATTCCGGGTTTGTTTAGTTTTCAGGTTTCAGTTTTGTTTTTGTATTAAAAGACCGTCATCCAAAACCTCTCTGTGCTTCTGTGGAATGGGGAGGGAGAGCAGGAGGCACAAGGAAATGGCACCAAACAGCTGCAAAACCTTTGCTCAGGCCCAAATCACATCCACCAAGCCCCCAAGGGCAACAAGCCACTCCCTGGGCTGCATCACAGCTCAGGCAGTCATGAAGGGTTGGTGACTCCACTGTCCCCTTGCTGGGGGAGTCAGTACACAAGGCTCTATGCAGCCTCACAGGCACCACCCCTCCACACAAAGCACTGCTGAGCCCTCACACATTGAGCACTATCCTCCCACCACGGTCCTTCAGCAGGTTGAGGCACTCCCTCCCAATGACCCCTGAGAGTCAAGACCACCTCCTCTAATCTCAAGAGCACTGCAACCCTACAGAAAGGCAGGCAGGCAAAATTGCCAGCAGGCCCACATGGATAAAAAGTCACTCTTGGACATGCAAGAGGGAAGCCTCCAGATGGTTGAAACAAGCACAGGTAGCCTGTGAGCAATATAGACTCGTTCTCCAGGCAGCCACGACCCATAAGCAAGAGGGAAGCCAGAGGCTGGACACAATTCAGTCTGGCCAGGGACAACAACACCACCTGCTTCTCGAGGCTTGTCGGAGAGCAAAAGGCAACTAGGGAAGTTGTAGGTCCCCTCCTTAAGGAAGCTGGTGACCGGGTTACCCAGGGCATGCAGAAGACTGAGGGGCTTCAGAAAGCACTCAAACGACACCAGCCAAGTCACAAGTGCTGTATGGCAGAGCCTGGTTCCCAACGAGAAATTTGCTAGGCACCCACACATGAAACAATCCGTGGAGCAGTGGCCTCCATGCAAGTGACCAGTGCTCTTCCTTCACTCTTGGCTTAGCATTGCTGCTAAGCAATTGATTCCCACATCCCCTCCTGTGTCCAGTTATGCATCCAGCATGTTAAAGCACTTTCTCAGTGTCAAGGGTTATGCCTGGTCCAGGCACTAGATGAATGACAGATACTCTCTACAAACCCCTCTCCCTCCTCTAATGGGAAAAACAAAGGGAATAAAAGGCTTATGGATTGGAAAGCTAAACCTGCTCTCAGGAAGAGGACAACATGAAAATATAATAGCTGCTGGAACAAGCACCTTGTTCCGATGTGTTTCAAGGGCCCTTGTACCTCAGTGAAAATATCCTGTGTCAAAAATAACTGCAGCCCATTTCTACCTCCTTGTACATTGTAAAGTCACAGTGTTAACCCCCAGTCTCCAGTAAAGAGACTAAGAAATGAGGCAACATGTGACAAGGACACTGAGCAACATTCAGAAAATGGTGACCCTCACAGCACTTTGAACTATCCTCTACACCATGTTCTGAAGTGGGACAGGGGAACTATTCAGACTGCATTTCATAAATGAGGAACTGAAGGAAAACGTAGACTCCATTCTAGTATTTTATGCTCAGGGAAACATTATCCATCAGTGACAATTTTACACCCCAGAGGGCTGTGTGCCTGGGCCCGACAATGGCAAAGGCAGCGTATGCCTCAAAGAAAAAGAAGCCAACTCCCTGGAACAGCAAATGAACAAAGACTGCTGAAATCATCAAGACCAGTTTAGGACCTAACATCACCACGGCACCTAGGCCACCCATCCAAGTGCCACAGAGTCTTTCCTTAAAGACCTCCAGCCACAGTGACCCCACTGCTTCTCTGGGCAGTCCGTTCCAGTGTCTGATCACTCCTCTGTGTGCAATTGTTTCCAGACATCAATCCTACATCTCCCCTGGAGCAGCTTCAAGCCCTGCTCTCTCATCCTGCTGCCAGTTGCCTGGAAGAACCTGACCCCCACCTGTCTACAACCTCCCTTCAGGTATCTGTAGAGCATCACAGGGTTCCCCTGAGTCTCCTCCAGGCTAAACAATCCCTCTTCCCCTCAGCCTGTCCCCATCAGACATTCCTTTCAGCCCCTTCGCCAGTCTCCTTGCTTGGTCCTCTGGAGCCAGATCAGCAGCTCAAGGTTGTTCTTGAAGCAAGGGGCCCAGAACTACACACAGTACTCCAGGTGAGGCCTCACCAGTGCCCAGTACAGGGGGAGAATCAGATCCCTTGTCCTGCTAGCCACACTATTCCTGATACAAGCCACGAAGCCAGTGGCCTTTTGTGCCACCTGGGCACACTGCTGCCTCATATTTAGCCAGTTGTCCAGCAGTACTGCCAGGTCCTTTTCTGCCAGGCAACTCTGCAGCCACTCATCCTCCAGTACGTAGCTCTGCTGGGGGTTATTGTATCCACAATGGAGGACCCTGCACTTGGCCTTGTTAAACCTCACTCCCTTGGCTCATTGACCCAACCTGTCTAGATCTCTCTGCAGCAGCATCCTTCCCTCCAGCAGAACGACACTGACCCCCAACTTGCTGTCACATGGGAATTTACAAGGCTTCAAAGCACAACCAAAAGAATGTCAACTGACAAAGCCACTCAACTACTCTGATGCATTTATTGACTTCCACTATCAAAAACAAAACTTGAGTTACCTAAACGAGTACATTCAGCCATTGTTCCTGTGAGGTAGGCAACAAAATTCAGGAGAACAGTCATTTTTTAAGACAAGCTACCATGTAAGTGGACAAAAAATAGAAGAGATTTTCAAGAGGGTAGATTTATATTCGCTCTTAGGAAGACATTCCTCACTGTCAAGGCAGTAAGGCACTGAAACAGGTTGCCCAAAGGATTTCTGGATGCCCCCTCTCTGGAAGTGTTTAAGATCAGCTTGGATGGGGCTCTGGGAAACCTGGTCTAGCGTGAACTGTCCCTGTCCATGGCAGAGGGACGGAACTACATGATGTCTGAGGTCACTTCCAACCCAAACCATTTTACGGTGCTGCCATGTTTCTACTGTGAGCACTCTCAAAAGCAAGAAAAAAAATTGCCTTTACTGACCTGCTGTCCTGTCACATCTTCTGTGCTTCTAATACGACCCATGGAAACACAAGCAACAGAGGCAGGCATCATTAGCTCAGTTTTTCTTTCCTGACATTTTGGCAAATATCTTGCTCTTAAGTTTCCTTTTGTAGGCACTCCTGTGGAAGAGAAACAAGCAGAACACACATATTATTGATTTAGAAGATATCCTTCTTTTGCTGCCTACAGCAGGACCACCTCCAAAAGCATCCTTGCCTTAGCAGCTGTTTCTGAAAAGAAGGAGCATTTCAGGTATGTGTCTGGAGTTCCCCCAGGTGTCTCACGCCACACAAAAGTTTAGTAAGGTGAATATCAGCAGAAACTGCGCCTGCAATGCCCAGAGGCTCAATAAGCATTGGAATAAACTCTGAAATGCACGTCACCTTCTGAGCTTCAATGCAGAAGTCTACATTTGTTTAAAAAGCAAAAGCATCAAACTAAGCTGCTGCTTTGACACTCAAAGGCAACACATAAGCAAGCAGCAGCGATGTTGTTAAAAGCACCTCTCATGATAAAACAAAGTCTCTTTCTGTTACACAGTCAATCTTCTGATTGCTCTAGCTATCTGTTCATATTTTTCAGGAGGGAGCATTGATGTGCACACTCCACAGATTATCTGTAAAAATCTTCCTGACACAATTACAATTAGCTCATCATTATGAACCGTAACAACAGGAAAGCACTGAAAATCCTAGTGCTGCACTTACAAAGTGCCAACACTGACACTAATGTGATAACTCCCCAGGGCAGATCAAAGCTGATAGTATCTTGATACTGCCTCAAGCCTTGAGTTCTGAATGTTCAGAAATGCAACAGGTTTTGAGCAAAAAACCCCCTCATTTTACACTAGTAAACAGATTATTTAGGTAACTAATTTATTGAGTTAATGAAGTGTCCCACCAATTTAGGTGAAAGAACTAAATCCCTAAGCTTATACACAAGAGAAAACTTCTCTGAAATTGTCTTCCACAGAACAGGAAAAGTATCACCCAGCACAAATCTATTTCCATCGTTTAGGATCATTGCCTCCTTCCCAGTCCACAGTGTCTAGCTACACTGTGCTAGCTACAAAACACAGTGATTTTCAACAGAGCTGCTTGGCCACTACTTTTGAAGGATAACTCCACTACTCCATATCTACAGTAGGATTCATCAAAATGCCTAGCTGCTGCACATACGGTGGGCACACACACAGTTTTACTAACCATGCTGAGATATGTTTTCAGGACCTGGTGTGGCTGTAAAAGCTGTGTCTAAAAACAATTTAAAAATTCTGAGGGGGGCTAAGAACACACCCACTTTTATTCCAAGCATAGTGCATACAACACTCAGTAAATGGAGGTCAAAAAAACTAATTGAAAGTCAATCTTCAGTTTCATTCTTCAAAATTTACAATACACCTCAACTTATTTAAGACCTCAACATTCTTTGTAGACCGCACTAAAGATTCTGCTTACCTTACAGAGTGGATAAAGCTATGCTGTACCTGGAACTGAAACAACTCCCCTGAAACTCTTCATCTTATCTAAGCAGCAGAGCATAAATCCTCTGCTGTAATCCTGGGTGTCCCTTTACAAAAACTTGTGATGACTTTATACCTTACCCACTCAAGTACACAAAGCACACACCTGAAAAGACACTGCCAAGTTTCACAATCACAGGAAAAACTTTTGTTTACATACCTGAAGTCAACTCCACTGGACTTTCATCAGAAGCTGCGTGAGGCTTTGTTAAAGGTAATAAACAAAACAGATAAGAAAACCTAGTCCTTTATGCAGAACTCTCAAAAGTAAGTGTTTTGGCTTTTAATTTTCAAAAAAAACATGGTAAGAAATCAAATGGGCAACATTCTGGGAGCACCAAGAGCAAGTAAAACTCAACTAGAAAAAAAACAAAACACAACACAAACTGTTAAACCAAAGCATTACTCTTCCTCTGTGCATTAACTTTCAGCCTGTAAAGACTACCTTAGAGGTCACCTTGATGCAAGATCCCAGGGACTAGCCCCAGTTACAAGTGCAATTACTACGATAATGAACTAATAATATTTATTTAAATTAGAGCAGGTTCTCATTATACAAGGTTCCTCTTGATACGCAGAGACAAAAGACAAGACAAAATCTGAAATAAACATCCTGCAGTGGAACACATTTTGTACAACATATTACAAGAAATACACATGAGGCTGAGTGCAAAAGGTTTCAAAGGAAGTTGCTCATTCTCTTCTGACCATCACATGACGACTGACACTTGAAAGCCTGAAGACTGATAGAAATGTGAAGAACTTGCAAAAAACACTTGACTAATCACAAAGGACCAGGCCCCACAAGATTGTGCCATGCTCTCAGTCACTGGACTGGAACTCTTGACTCCACACAATTCAGAGAAGAGTGTAAACTATAGCCTCTTCCTTAAAGCAACAGTTTTACTTAGCCAACTGTAAAGATTCTTAATCCCATGAAAGTAACTTTACAAAAAAAGTGGAAATCAAAGCACAGGGCACAAAATTCTGCACCAGTTATCTTTTGCTTGTACCCCTTTACTTCTTGAAACTTCTAAGACTGACTAATTAACTCAATTATATAATTCCCATGCTGCTTACAGATAAAGGTATTGCTGGTTTTGCAGTTGTCCTCATAAACTAACGTCAAACTGTGACAATATTTCTACTAACCTATATTACCTCCAGTCTTAACTAAAACACATTTTGGATAGTAGCATCTCAAAGACTTGGTTTAATAAATTACCACATGGAAATTTGGTAAGAAAATTAGCACCAGCCTAAAGGCCTTCCACTGGGGCAGCAACTTAAAGTCAATCAATGCCCACTGTCTGTCACACAGCGGTACTCAGCAAACTACAAGGTTTGATGCAGGGCTCGCTTGTGATCCTGTACTTTCTTGCCTGTAAATAACCATCGCTGACCAGGTCTCACACAAAATTGAGAGTATGTTCATCCAGCTCTGCTGTCAAAGCCATCTCTGTCTACAGGCAGTGAGAGCACTGTTGTTCTCACCTTTAAGCTGCAGCAGCGTGCCATATCTGCCACCAGACACGCGGATGAGCACATGCCATGACCCAGATCAACTCTGCAGGTGAAGCAGCGTGTCCCCTCTTTCCAAACAGCACCAAGGGGTAAATCAAATGCCCAAGCCTGGATCACAGCACAGCCCCTAACAGCTGTGTCAACACAATTATGGTAGCAGTCTGCAGATGCTGAGAAGAGTATCTTCAGTTGATACTTCTACAGGAGACAACAGACATCAGCACAGGCAATTGCCTTCTCCACTGACATGTGGTCAATCTGTGTGTCAATGCATAGCTATGGGGAATAAAATTTATTTGCCTAGATAACATCCAGCTTTTTAAGTTTGCCTCCACCAGTGGCATTGGTACGGACAGACACCTAAGCAGCAGGATGAAAAAATTCCCAAGTAAAACGTCCTTGTCACAGAGTGAGGAACTAGGGACAGGACCAGCATCGGCCACTTCAGATTAAGCCACTGCCACATGCCTCTCAAGATTTCTGGTAAGAAAACTAACTACACACATTAGAAACCTTGTACCACAACAATTATCTAGACAAAATTCAGCTTTTGAAAGCAGCCTCCAGTAGGGGCATTGGTATGGACAAACACCTAGCAGCAGGATGAAAAGATTCACCAAAGCTGTTACTGTTACTCCCCACATGGCTACCAGGACCACTGCCCCCCACAAATATTTGCAGCCTGCTACAGGAGAACAAACCAAAACCACATCAGGTTTCTTTATTGAGTTGTGCTGAAAGGCTGAAAACTGCAGTGACTCAGGAGTTGATTCATAAACAGGTCCAACATCCTTGTCACAGAGTGAGGAACTAGAGACAGGACCAGCATCAGCCGTTTCAGATTAATCCACTACCACGTGCCTCTCAAGATTTCCAGTAAGAAAACTAACTACACACATTAGAAACCTTGTACCACAACAGCTAGTGTTCAAGGTAACAAGAAAGGCATCTTCACTAGCACCAGAAAAACTTAACTATCTGTGATACTGTATGGCTCCCCTATGGCAAGCAACAGCACATCTGTCTTGCTGTGCTCTGTCTGCTCAGCAGTTACAGAGAGAAGCTCACCTATTAAACCAACATTACCAAATCTCCCAAATTTCCCACACCCAGGCTCCTGTTTTGAATGCATTTGTTACTATTGGTTCCTCTGCCAAATGCAATTCAGGGTATTTTAACTATTTCAAGATCAGAGGCAACAATACCTACTTGCAAAAACACATAAAACAGATTTGTCTGTCAGGAAGAGCCTTGTTCCTGGGAGTATCATGAGGCATAAGGCCACTGCCGGTCTCAAGACATTCTATTTAGTCATGGGAAAGAGATTCTGCCACTCTAGTAGTTAACTCCTAAACGTACACAGTTGTTGTAACTGCATCAGCCCTTCCACAGCTGAACAGATTACTGACACTGTGGCAACAAACTCGGTACTTGACCACCAACCATTGCCCTATCTCATCACAGAGAAAGTTGTAGGCTTTTCTGGTTTCCACTCAAATGGGAAATCATAACACACTCCCTAAACAACACTACACACACATGCTTTTCAACCACTTCTAGGTGATACTGAAATCCTACTCAGCGTAAGCAAGAGCAACACCTCAAGGCCCTGACAGGTCCATCACACTGACAGTCCCATCAGACTGACACTTCCATCCTCACATCTTTAAATAGCAGCGTGTCTAACTCAGCCACATGAGCCCAAACATCAGCACTAACTTCCTAGTCTCTGAACCTTATGAGCATATCGCTCAATAGCCATGCTTTTACAGGCTGAATCCCCAACACCTCAGCCACCACCTGCTCCATCCAAATGTTCAGCTGAATTATACAACATGACTTTGTACATCTGGAAACAAAGCCACCACTGCCTAACGTTTATCCCTCACAGTCTGAGCCACAAGCCTTTAGCTCCCACTACCCCCCGCCGACTCAACCGAACTCTTCCATTATAGAACCATATAATACTTTAGCTAGGAGTAGACCCCCAAAATCACTGAATCCAACCATGATCCTAACAAGTTTAGCCACCGGTCACAACAGCCACGGTTGTCTTGCGTCTGGTCAGCCCCTAAGCTCACGCTCTCTCTCTCATTTCCTCTCTCTCTGTTGATTCCTCAAGATGTTGCCACAGACTGAACCCACTTCCCCCATCTCCTGCATACTCCGCCCCGCCAGGACTTCACAGACAGGCCACGCTCAAGGTGGAATCACACACCTCATTCCTCACTCCTCTTACAGACCACCTCTGTTTTTAACGCCACCACCACCCCCAGAGGCCGAGCTCCGTGCACACACTCGACCGGAGCCCCCAGCCCTCCTGTGCCACAGACACCGCTCCGCACCGACACCCCGACGCCCTGCGCGGACAACAGTCGCCAGGAAGCACCATCCCACACCAGCCACAGCTCCCCGGCAGGATACGGAGAGTTTCGTCTCGGCTCCGACAGTCACCTCCTCGCCACGAACCGGCCGCCGCCTCCGCCATCTTCAAACAACCGCCACTCCCAGAGTGGCCCCACCGCCCTCCGCCGCCCATTGGCTGACCGAGTCGGGCCCCGCGCCCAAGGGCTGCCGGGAGCTGTAGGCCCGAGAGCTGAAGGGGGGCTACGGGGCGGGAGAAAGGACAGAAGTGTTCGTTCCCGGCTCCGCGCCCGTGCGCTGCCGTGAGGGAACTCGCACAGATGATGGAGGAGAAGCCCTCAGCTAGCATCAAGCCCTACCTAGACAAGCTGACTCTCGGGGTGACACGGATCCTGGGTGAGAACACTGGATTGAGAGGTGGTGGGTGATGCTGTCGGTTGTCATGGAAACCGCACCGTGGCGGGAAGGGGGGTTCAGGGCCTGCCGATGACCTTCAGACCCCGAACCCCGCCCTGGATCCTGGAAACAGCGGCGAGATAGGGCCTGGCAGGGCAGAACCGGGCCGTGGCCCTGGTGCCAGCGCTGTAGCCAAGAGCAGCCTCGGGGTGTGGGTGTCTGGGTGCCGCTGGTGGAACCCCAGGCACGGCTGTCAGGGTCCCTTCCCTGGAATCACATAGTGGTGCCTCAGCTACTCACAGTTCCGCTTCTCGCTTTCGAATCGACGGCAGAAACCGTGAACTGATGGATGAAGAGAGCCTTGCTGCTGTAGGAAAGTGGAGGCAGTGTTTTGTTCAAAGCCAGAGTGATCTTACCTTCCTTTGTACTGTAGGGTCAGTATGTGTCCTGCTCAACGGAAGGAGTCCAGTGTAGTGCAGCACTGTGGTAGAAGACTGATCTGTGAATATGCTCAGCATCTGACCCCCATCTATAGTTACCCTGCAGCTTATTTCCGTACCCAGAGATAATTTTCCCAACATTGCTGCTTACCCTTGCCAGGCTCTGCTTAGGTCTAGAGACATCTTGCATCCCTGAGGTTCCCTTTGAAGTTCAGTGGGACTGAAGGGCATGCAACATCTGAAAGCAAAGCCTTGCAGACAAACTTGACTCATGGCAATAAGATCACAAGAACTGCTGAAAGTGTTTTAAAGGATTTTATTATTAGATATTTCATCTGTCATCAGCTTGGGGGCACAGAACTGTCATATGTGTGTGACTAGAAAGCAACACCTCTGTCCTACATTCTACAACATTAAAAATTGCAGCTTCAGAACTACTTCTTGTGAATTTTAAATCCAAAAGTGACTCCTGTAATTTCCTCACCTAGCAATTGAGAGTAGCAGCAGGACACTGAGTTTCATCTGATAACTTAAATGCATTACTAGTGGTTTTTAAACATGTAGTTTTTAAACAGCTCCTGAGACAGATAAGAAGATAAGGGCAAAATCCTTGCTGTGCACTTCTGTTTCATCCTCAAACTCTGTTCGGTGTTCTCTTACTGACTTCTTACTCGACTTCTTGAGAGATTTTTTGTTTGGATTTTTTTTGTTGTTGTTGTTTTCCAGTTGTGAGGTCAGAATAATATCTTTCTGCTTTCTGAGAGCTTTAAAAAGGTGAAACTACTGATAGCAACCATCACGGCAAATGCTTCTTTGAAGTAGCTCTTTTGGAAAACATCACTACCCCTGCCTGTATTATCACCACCCAGGCTTGGGTGTCTGAGATCTGTAGGACTTCAGCTATGTTAACAAGTATTGTTGCCATATAAGCACTCCTTTGTGTGGGTGTATTATTTACATGAGTCAGACATGGCAATGCATGTTGAGTCTGCAGCCGCCCTTTCACATGGAAGGTGTTTCATGGTCTGTGTTTGTGGTTTTTTGTTTTTCTCCTTGGGTCTCTGACAACTTGTCCTGCACAATGTAGCAACATGCACTGTGGTCCACTGCAGTGGTGTTGTATTCTACTTCATTTCTCCCATCTCTCCGCTACTTGTGGGAAATTTCTGCATTTTTTCCCAGCAAAGTAGTCCAAAGCTTGTGCCACTGTATTAATTAGAGTTTCTGAACTAAGTGGGAAACATTAACAATCTGTTTGGTGTTTGTTTCTTTCCAACTACAAAGACTTCAGTAGGATGCTTTACTTGGGAGTTTGCAGCACTAGAAGCTATCGTGTTTTAAATATTCTTTTGGGAACCCTCCTGAAGCTATTAGATACTTTTCTACCTACCATGACATAAAAGCAAGGATAGGCTTTTAACTCAGTTTAGTTTGTGAAACTTTTCTTTTCAGGAGACAGAAATGACACTTAACATGCCCTTTGTGAGCAAGATTTTTGCCTGTACAATATATGGAAGCTTGAGGCCAAATTTTGTAATAACTCTGATGAACAAACATATATTGCACCATTTCAAAACCATTTCTTTACAAACAAATTATATATTATGGGTGTTGTTTTATTTTTAACTCTGTATTCTCTGTGGAAGTTCCCATGAGGTGAGACATTTCTCACAAGTGTTATAGAGGTAATAATTTCAGAGAAAAAGAGCAGCATCTTTCCCAGTGACTGTGTGGTTCATTTTGCGGAAGTTCCACCATGACTAATAGCTAAAAGTCCAGAAAGATCGGTTGCTCACAACCATATCTGAATGAGATGTGTTAACTCTCCTGGCCTGCCAGAGCAAAGCTGTAGTTCATTACTTAGTCTTCATTAGGTAAGAATATATCTATTCAGACATTTTAAATATCCTATTTATCCAACTCACATGCAGTATTAGCAGCACTGTAAGGAATGATTATGCTGCTTCAGCCTTGGTATCACACCATTACACCTGCTCATTCTGATTAATACTGCAAAACATTTTTGGAAACTTCAAAATTGAGTGTCCTAAAAATAGGACAGAGTTGGCTGTGATTTTGATTCAGAAGGGACCCGGAGGCCTAATAGGGAGGAGTGTCCTGAACTAGTTAAGCTGTATCCTAAACCTTCCATCTAAGCTAGGTAGCGTCTTTGTTTCTTCTGTCTGGAAGAAGAAGCAACCCATGGCAGACTTCTTTGTGTTATTAGTGTTTAATGGTACACCTGTCCATACCTTCACATATCTATTAAATGTGGTTTTCCGTTCACCCACAGGATATTTTTAATATAACATTCAGGCCTTGAAGACTGGATTTCTCACTCTTGATCTCGGATTTGGTTTGACCTCTTTGGAAGTCAGTTCTCTGATTCCGGGACATCAACTGAGAGGATATTTAATCTTCTATCATCCTAGCCTAGCCATTGTGCATGATGAATTAAACATCCTTGCTGTTTTCCTTTATCACAAACATAACAATTACTCTGTTATTATAATCTCTTAAGTTGTGTAAGGCTTGCATAGCTTAGACAGAAAAGACAAGTGAGATCATTGATTCCCCACTCGTCTTTAGAAGCAGAATGCATGTCTGCAAACGGCTCAAATTTGAGCAAGAGACACATCCTCCTGCCTTGTACCCACCTATCAGAAGTGACATTTGGGGAAATGTTAGTGTGTTCTGTGTACTGGTGTCCAACATGTCTGGGCAAATTACCTAGGTGACCTACTGTGATTTTTTTGGGTTTTATTCTTTTCTGTCTTGAAGCTGAAGGATGGTTTTCTACCTCTGTGTTTTGTCCTTCAAATTACCCAATAATCAATCTGTTCATACTTTAAATTGAAGTGAAATTTGGAATTCCTGAAGCTGATTGCTGCTCTTCTACTGACAGAACAAACAAGAGCAATGCTACTGCTAGAATGAAGAACTCAGTGCTAAAGATAAAAACCAAAACAAAGCTCTCTAGTGTCTGCCCTTCCTGTCTGGCGTGCTGCGTATGTTTCACCAGAAAGCCATTATACTATGTTTGACGGCTTTGGGAGCCAAAATATGCACAGCAGAGACAGTCTTCGGTGCCCTACATGTTGATCACTTCTTTTCCTTGGCTCTGTGTGCTGGGCTTGCAGTTCCCACAACATAAAGTTCGTAGTCTTTCTGGACCTCATCCAGAGGGAATGAAGTCAGTGGGAATTACTTCCGTTGGCTGTACATGAAGTAAAACATAAAAGTTCAAGAGAGGCTGTTCTGCCATTGCGTACCTGTAAGGATAGCACTATGTAAATTTGTGTCTTGCATTTATAGAGCACTCTTTCACAAAAAATATTCAGATAACTTTTATAAATTGTTATCTCAGTGCTCATTACAAATGTACTTGTGTCCACTTGGGTTTCCAGAGAACTGATGTTTGCTCATGCAAACTGCTCTGTGTCTGCTTCATATTCTGTATCTGTTTAAACCCGCTCTATCCAGTACTGAAGTGTGCCTGTTGTTGCAGAATATGGTTATGAGCAATTCACAGCAACATGGCACAAGACCTTGTGTCAAGACAAGAATATCCTACCCACTGAACCATGCAGCATGCTTACAAAGAAAGACTTGCTTCTCTTTTGCAGTTTGCCTTGGCAATGCATGCTTGTTTCTTTGTGAATCCTCTGGAAAAGATTGGCCCTTGAATCCAGAATATGTGCATGTGTGTATCTACAAAAACCAGCAAAGGATGCGTCTCTTGCAGCACCAGCCATCCCCATGCTGAGACTTGCCAAGCAGAGTCACAGACAAAAGAAAGTGACTGCTCAGTTTCAGCGCAATGCTTGCAGTCACCGATGCCGTTTCTCCAGCCGTCAGGCTGCTTAACTGGCAAAATTGTCTGGCTCACAGTGTTGGTATCCCCTATGTCAGCTGCAAACATGCTCCTCTTTTCCTTTTAGAGTCTTCTCCAGGAGTTGCTGATGTGACTTTTGTGGAAAAGGAGCCAGCTGAGCGCCACACAATCCTTTCATGGGAGCAGGTGAGTATTCTCATTATAGTAGCCCAGGAGTACTCATCAGAACGTGCAGAAATCCGGTGGAAACTGTCAGATGAATGGCTACCTTGTATTTGTTTGTGAAACAGGCTGTTACTAGGTTTGATGCACAGTAGAGCCTAAAGAGATGTTTCTTCTTTACAGTTGGGTATTGCTCTATGTTTCAGGCTATCACGCCTGACCTGTTAGAGAAACTACATCAGCGTGGGAATGTTCAGTATCACATGTACAAGAGGAAAGCAGATAACTGTACTAGATAGCAATAGTGGTGACTCAGTGGAGAACATTGTTCTGATTCAGGTCTGAAATAATTTTTCAGCTCCCTTTCAAACAAAAGAATTATTGATGGCTTTTAAAAACAAAGGCCTCTAGCTGGAATCACACAGAATAGTCATGGTTGGAAAGGACTTCCTGGATTACTGAGCCAAACCATAACCACACCAACAAAAAACCTAAATGCCAGAGAGACTGAAAAACAAAAATTAACCCCCTTGATGCCTGCCACTGTAGCATGTCACAAAGCACCATGCCTGTACACTCCAGGGATGGTGACTCTACCACCTCCCTCGGAAGGCCAGTCCAGTGCTTCACCACTCTTTCTGTAAAGAACTTCTTCCTCAGATCTAATCTAAGCCTCCCCTGCCTCAACTTCAGACCATATCACCTGGTTCTGTCATTAGTCATCAGGGAGAAGAGGCTGACACAACTGCTGCCCTGCAATTGTGTGAGAGCTAACTCAAGATGATCCTCCTCTCCATCGTCTTTCCTGGTACCGAAGTCAGGCTGACAGACCTGTAGTTTCCTGGGTGCTCCTTCCAGCCCTTCTTGTAGACAGGCATCACACCAGCCACCTTCTGGTCATCTGGCACCCACCCTGTTGACCAATATTGTTGAAAAATGGTGGAGAGAGGCTTGGTGAGCTCTCCTGCCAGCTCCTAAGTACTCTTGGGTGAATGCTATCTGACCCCAGGGACTGGTGAGTATCTAGATGCACAAGCAGATCATTAGTTGCTTCTAAATGAAGTACTAGAAACTTCTTCTGTTCCCTTTCTGTCAATGGCCAAGCTGAATTCCAGTTGGGCTTTTGCCTTCCTAATTTCCTCTCTGTATAACCTGACAAGACCACTGTACTCCTCCTGAGTACAGTCGCCCTTCTTCCAGAGGGAGTAAACCCTGCTTTTCCTCCTAAGTCCCATCAAGAGCTCCTTCTTCAACCAGGCTTGCCATTTTCCCTGCCTTTTAATCTCACAACACATGGGGATAGCCTTCTCCTGGGCCTTTAAAATCTTCTTGAAGAGTGTCCAGGTGTCCTGGAGTCCTTTGTCCTTCAGGACTGTCTCCCAAGGGACTTTCCCAACTAGTGTTCTAAACACACCAAAGTCTGCCCTCAGGAACTCCAAGGTGGAGGTTCTGCTTATCACCCTCTTTACATCACTAAGAATTGAGAACATAGCCAACTCACAGTCATTAAGCCCAAGATGGCCTCTGACTACCACATCTTCCACTAGTCCTTCTCTAGTTGTGAACAGGAGGTTGAGCAAGGCACCTTCCCTGGGAAGTTTGTCTACCAGTTGTGTCAGGAAGTTATGCATACACTCAAGAAACCTCGCAGCCTGTCTGCTCTCTGCTATGATAGATTTCCAGCAGATGTTTGGTAGGTTGACATCCCCAATTAGAACAAGGGCTGACTATTGTGAGATTTCAGCCAGCTGTTGAATATTTCATCTGCTTGCTTGTCGTGACTGGGTCATCCATAGCAGGCTTCCAGCACAGTATCTCTCCTTTACTTGCCTTTCCTTTCAACCTAACCCATAAACACTCAACTTTATCGTCATTGGAATCCATTTCCATACACTCAAAAAATTCCCTAGCATACAGAGCCACATCCCCACCTCTCCTTCCTTGGCTATCCCTTCTGAAGAACTGATATCCATTCATCACATCATTCCAGTCATGATGGTCGTCCCACCATGTTTCTGGGATGGCAGCTACATCATAACAGCATCATCACGCTGCACTAGCTTATCCTGCTTATTGCCAGTGCTACATGCTTTAGTATAGATGCACTTGGTCTGGGAAATAAATTTCACCCCCCATCTTTTGTCCTTCACCCCCAGGCTCGTCACTGGTGAGCCAGGTTTTATACCCTTCCCCCTTCAATTCTAGTTACCAGACCACCTCTGTGGTTACTAATCTATTCGTTAACTCTGTGCTATTATTGTACCATGTACCACCATCTTTATCAACACTAGAGTGCTGCCCCACTGGCGCACACCCAGCAACAACCTCATTCTCCATCAAGTTTACTTTCAAGCTGTCCGAATGGGCCCTGCTAATTCCTGCCTTGGGCCCTTTCTGTCCTTCTGAGATAAACACCACTGAGTGCATTCCAGTGGCCTATTCTTCTTCTCACTCTCAACTATCCACTTATATTTCTCACATGCCCTTCTTTCACCTCCTCTTTAACTACCTGAGCAGCCGCTGCTCTTTCACAAAAGAAATTTTTCTTAATTTCCAATCAGAACTTCCTCTAGCACAGCTTGTCACCATGACACAAGTTGTGGCCATGTTCCCATGTTGCTGTGGGAGGGATCATGGCAGATGAGGGAGCTGTGTAAATCATCCTCCCTCAGTTCCACCTGTGCCTATGCCCTAGTGCGCACATCCCAAAAACTACACAAAGTAACTTGCCCTTGATGACACCTTGCCATTTACAGATTTTCCTAAACAGTACGGGAAAATCTTGCGTTTGTTTTGGTAACGTCCCTCCCAATTACAATTCCAGGTCAGAATGTACATGATACACACCTGTATTGTCTGCTGAAACTTGTAGCATAGCCAGCAACTGAGGTCAGGCAGAAATGTCCGGTTTTTCGGGTTTGTGTGAACTGATTCCTGTTGCTGCTATTCAGGTGTCAGATTAACCGTGTTGGAAAGTTTGAGGCACCCTGACTGAGCCAGATCAGGTCCGTGAGCAGCAGAGTGACGTTCACTTGTTCTTCTGCTGAGTGGACAGGACTGCTTCTCCTTAATTCATACCCAGGTGCTGGGTAAACTGGATTAAACTGGATTTGTTTCAACTTTGGGATGTCCTTGTAAAGCCAGACTTCAAAATGCTTTAGCCAAAGCACTGTGATCCAAAGAAATGCTTATAACTAAAGGGTGAGTGTCAGGATGAGGGGACCAGGCTTTTCTTGTTGCTGCCCAGTGACAAGAAGCAATAGTTGTAGGAGATTCAGGCAGGGTTGGTGCAGCTCCTGGGCATCCCCTAGCCGTAAATATCATGATCTACCTCAGACTCCTTTAAAAATTACACTATGGGCTGGCCACCGGACCTGTTGATAGACCCAGACCAATTACCGGCTGCCATCTGTCTTGTCGGCCTATTGCTGATTGTTGTCACTGTACCAGCCACTGGTAAGATGACATGTGTATACTCTGCAGGTAAGGAACTTGCTTAAATAGTGGCTGCACACACGCAATAAAGCTCTCGCTTGCACTCTCACTTGCTCCCCTGCTGACACTCTGCAGGACTCCGGCTCCTTCTTTAAACAGGAAGAAGCTGGAACATAGGAAGTTCAATTTAAACATAAAGCTGTTTTTTACAAGGAGGGAAAAGGAGCACTGAAACAGGCTGCTCAGAGAGGTAGTAGAGTCTGTGTCTCTGGAGACATTCAAAACCCACCTGCTCTGCAGGGACCTTGAACTAGATAATCACCTTAAGTCCCTTCCAACCTCTATGATGCTGTCATTCTGAAAGCAAATCTTCAGCTCCTCCATTTCACAATGATGCACTAAGTGACTTCTGGAAGTAAATGGCGATTTAGTATTTACGGTCAAGCTGACTGCTGTTGTGGCTGAAGAACCTTGCTATCTATTTCTTTGCCTTTGGTTCCAGTTGCACTGACAAAACCTGGAAGAGAGCTTTCTTATTCCTGTTTTTCTTGAGCTTTGGGGATGAAGTCTGATACCTCAATACAGTCTGTGCTATCTGAACATGTCCTGCAGAGATAATAAAATGCAAAGCACACAGCACCTCATATGGGGTGGAACTGTACCTCACTTTTCCCCACACTCATCTTAACTGAATTGAAATACAAGTTCATGTGTTACCACTGTTGGCGGCTCTTTCTGTGGCCTTGTTCATAGCCACGAGGTGGCAATACTCACCCAAGGAATGATTTCTTCATCCTCAACATATTAATGCAATCTTGTCTGTCTGCATCTTTCATTCCCCTTTGCATCTCTGGCTATGAAAGTATTTGCAGAGCTTTCTGTGTGATGTAAAGAAAACAGTTCAAACTATTTCCTAAGTTGTATTCTTTCCCAAAAAAACCCTCTCTCTTGAGAACCACTACACAAATGCTCTGTTCTTTTCTGTATACAGTTTTTCTAGAAGCAATATTTCAAGTCTTATTTCAGTTTTGCAGAGCAGAGATACTTCTTCTGACTGAAAATGTTTGGCATTCAGAAACTTCTGATAATGCTGACAACAAACTTTTTTCCCCTTTGGTCTCCATCAGCAGTGTTTGTTCAATGGGACCGTGCCCCACTTTGCAGTGGAAGGTGAACGTCATGATGGGATACATCACTGTGAGACAGTCAGAGAGTAGAAGATACCTTTCCCAAGACTTTCTGCACAGGCAGAAAGACCCATTAACTCTCACACTTTGGGAAGAAAGGCCTGAAGTGAATCCTGGGATTCACAAAAATATTTAAGGTATGTGATTGGCAAGCATTTGCATGAGTTTAGTTTCACTTCCACAAAACCTTCAAGGAGTTACAACTATTTTAATAAAATAGTTGTAAGGTAAATTTAATTAAAGGTAAAAGTTAAAGGTAATTTTTTTCACATTTCCTGATAATCAGACCTAGTAAGATAGTATCTCTGCCACACAAAAGCAAGATGAGAGATAGAAAGGGGATCAGAGACTCCTATCAGGTCACTGGAACACCAGTGCTAGTAGCTGGATTCCTCCTGAGAACCAGTTGGCACTCCTAAAATAAGCTGGCAGCTGCCCTGATTCCCTGCGTATGCAGTAATTAGAAGGAGGTGTTAATACCAAAATACTTCTGGGTATGCCAGTATGCCGCAACAGTGTCTGAACTGTGGTTTGGTTCTGCCTCAACCAGAAGGAAGTGAAGCTGCTCACACTGTGTTTCATTTCCAAGAACTACAAGATGACATTTTGTTAGGGGTAGCTGGCACAAATGGAGGTCAAGCAAAATAAATAAGGAAGGAGTGTACCTTGCCTGTTCCTCCACTTGGCTTGTTAGCAGTGTCTGAACTGCACCTGACCGACTTTGAACAGTCCCTGCCCATCGTCTTTCTGGAGCTTTGATATTCTACCACTCTATACAGGAGACTCTGTCATCTCTTCTTAGGCACTTGGTCTGCAAAGGTCTGTTTTCTTGTATCATGAAAAAGCCCTCAGGCAGCTTGGCGCTGCCCTCAGGAAAGCCCTGGTGGCTGTCTTGTTCTGGACTATCTTAGGCTGCTAGGCAATGTAGAAGCTCTTTGGATGTACCTCCCTGTGGGAACTGTGGTGATGTTGGTTGGCTCTGCTACATGTCTTCCCCACTACTTCTATCAGATCTCTGCTTCACTCGAAACTGTGCGTGCAGGCATGTGCATCGACAAAGGTTTTTCTTGCCATTCTCCCTGTGTGCTGTCCATCAGCATTAGGCCAACCTGCCATCTCTGATCCTCAGGAACACAGGATCTGGACATTCTGACCATGCCTTTTGGCCGCAATCATGGGAGAAGTAGGAAAATGCATCCGGCACAGCCAGTGCATGAGAAAACTAGTATTTCTTCAAGCTGTTTAACAGGAGAGTCTGGAGAGCTTTGGGGACTGATTTCATTTTTGTAGACTATTTATGACACAGTGCCCCACTGCTGTATTATCCTGATTGAAGCACTGACTGCTAAACATCAGATTGTATTCTCTGAAGTAGGGTATCAGGTGTATTACAGGCCGGTGCAGTACTAGCCAGGGAATCCAAGCAGGGTGAACTCCTGGACGTCTCCTGAATCAGATTTATAAAATGTGGACCAATAATGTCTCTGTTCCATCAGTTAACATCTGCATTCATGGCCCGCTAGGGCAGACCAGTCACAAAACACCATGATGTTATGGAGGGAGGAGGGTGGCTGCTGCTGTCGTCTGCTATTTGCAAGTCCTGAGAAATTACATAAATCCCTTCCTCCCATTCCCACTAGTTAGATAAAAATCACTCAGATTTCTAGAGAAGTCTCTCTAGAGCTGTATGTTTTGACTGCTGTCAATTCCTTTAGGACATTTCCTTGGGAGTCATTGTTTCAACAGTGTTTTAAGTGAACCATACATCAGTGTTTTAGCTCTGGATACAGTGCTGATCAAGTCTTGGCAGCAAAACTACCCTGGGTCTAATATTATTCTCTGTTCTCTGGGGATTGTGCTTTCTTGGGAGACTATTTGGGGATGTTACAGACAATAAACAAAAGACAGCAACCTCACACTGGGCACTTGGGTTATTTTGGTTTATGACCTGATGGGTGTAACCGGGAGGCTGGAGTGAAAACAGCTGTTTGTTAGAACTGTCTCTTGTGGCAGGTTATTGGCCTCAAGCTGCCTCAGGGGAGGTTTGGATTGGACATAAAGAGTAAGTTATTTACTGAGAAAGTGATTGGGCACTGGAACAACAGGCTGCCAAGGGTGGTAGGTGGTGAAGTCCTGGAGGTGTTTAAAAGGCAAGTAGATAGAGCACTTGAGGCCATGGTCTAGGGGCTGGGGAGATGTTGGGATGAGGGCTGTATCTGGTGATCCTGGAGGTCCTTTCCAGCCATGAGGATCCTATGATTCTATTCTATGAAGAGAAATGGAAACTGCCAGTTCAGCAGGAGTACAGAGCTTGAGAAGCCATTTTAATATACAGTTGTGACTTGTTTCTCTGCTATTAGAGGACCACTGGATTGGTGTCACAGGGTTGTATGGCAGAAAACAGTATGACAGGTAATCTTTTCCATCAGAGAGATGTGCTTTCAAGAAAACTTGTGTATGTAGAGGTCTTTTCCTAGAGAACACAGATCTCCTCTGGTACAGCATTTCTCACCCATGTTTTGCACCATCATTAGGAAAATCATGCAAAGGGGCATGGCTAGGAGGATGCTAAATGAGATAGAGGGCAGCCGTTTGGAGAAATATGGACAAGTTTCCATCCTGAAAGGGAGGATTTCCTAGAGCAGATGACATACCCAGAGGTGACTTTTTTCCCCTTGCCTTAATTAACTATGTTTTCAACCTGGTCACTGAGCTTACAGCTACATCTTGAACATGAAAGTGATGAGAAAGCATGCTGAAATTAGAAATATTGAGGACAGAGAAGAACATGCAGAAGACGGAGTGTTTGTTAAAGGCACTTGAAGAACTTCAGATATGTCTACATGGTTTACTAGTCTCCTGAAACATTCCAGCAGGGCCTCAGCCATCAGTCAGCACTTAGAAAAGAACAATCAACTTCTCTAAGCAAAGCTTTAATACCTGTTGCTGCCGAAGGTTTTCCCTATCTGGGAGAGGAAAGCTCTGTGCTAGTGAGCAGGCTGTGGACAGAGCAACTGAAGTGAACTGCCCTATTGCAAGTGGCAACGTCATTAATATCTGGCACTCAGCAGCAGCAGTCTGCTGCAGAAATGGATACATTTAGAACATCAGCTAACAGTCAAAACAGCAGCTGTAATGCTCAGACACCAGCAGTCATTAGCCAGAAGATGTCTGTTCTACAAAATGACAGGGTTTATATGTCTTACAGCATTCTTCACCAGATGCATTCTACCAAGCGTCTTTGTCTTGCCACATTTGCAAGTTGTATGATTGGTCAACCCTATTTCTTTCAATATAGGCAATTAGTACAATCATCTTTCAGAAATTAGCAAAATAACTAATTTGTGCATCCTATCTAATCTACTCGCCGGGCTCTAGCCTTGCTCTAAGCCACACTCCGTTTTTTGCAACATCTTTATATCTCTTTCCCAGTGTCCGGTTGCTTTTCTCAGGATCTAAGATCTATGCCTTCAATAGCTAACAGTACCATGCGTTCTAACTGCAATCCTGCAATCTTATTGTTGACAAAACATTTAGGGGCACATATTTGGCACCAGTATTAATTTGTTCTTTGGCTTTGGGGGATGTGTTACATTTCCCTCTAACACTTTGGCTGTGATTTGCAGAAAAACTCCTGTACGTTGCCGGAAGACTTAAAGAACTTTTATCTGATGACCGATGGCTTCCAGATGACGTGGAGCGTGAAGACTGATGGTGAGTCCATGCATTCTTGCACACTGGTACACTCATTCCATTGTAGCAAATTCCTCCTTTGCAGAACCTCTTTAATTCCCTCCTTCTTTCTGCACATCTGTCAGTGTCCGGGGTTAGTCTGGGGAGAAGCTCATGCACCAAGTCATTTTGAGCAAAAAATTAGCACCATTCCTTATCTGGCAAACAAAATGACCTCATTTATTTCGGCTGGGCAGCCTGATCAGTGAGTGGCTGCAGTAAACTGAATGAAGTAGTGATTGCGGGTCAGCATGAAATCATTGACTATTTTGGAGATGTCCTGGTGAGGAAAACCACGTGACTGCCTATCAGAGGTCCCTTCCTGACACAACAGGGCAAAGACTATAGCTTGCTTATATGGAACTTCCACAGAATAGAGGTGTACACTGAATGCTGCCTAGAAACCAAACAAGTCTTCATGACTTAAATGCTGTGCTTTAAAACGCTGGCCAGCCCAACCTTTGGCACTCACTAGAGTTTGAATCTCACGCCTAGACTCCCTCTGTAGTTCATGGAGACAGATGCAGTTCTAGCGTATACTGTCAAAAAGCAGTAGGAAGAGTTGCCATCTGAGAATGCCTCTTTCTCCTTAAACAGCATTTGTGTGTGCTGGCCTCTGATGCTGCTTTCTACCAGCTAAAGTTCATTCACTGAAGTTATTTCTGGAGTCAGCGGTGGAAGTGAGAACAGGACCAAACTTTCCTGTCCATCCTGATTTGATGAGAATCCAGTGTGTGAGAATCTCTCTGTGCTGAGCCCTGTACTGACTGTGCTGAACCCTGTCCTGGCTCTCACTGCTTTCCACTGAGTTTGACAAACGAGTGTGGACACTGCTTCTGATGATGAGTTCCAAATACAGGCTTTTCCTCAGGAAGTGGAATGTCATTTCAGAGATGGTTTAAATCAGGGCTCTTGCACCTCCACTGAGCCCCATCATGTTTCAGGTGTTTAATTTATGCCTCCTTGGAGTTCACACTCTCCAGACACACAAATACGCAGAGGCCAAGGCAGATCATGTAATTGTCTTCTTTGAGCAACATCCAGTTGCCTGCTAAGGCCCCGCACACAGACACATGGCTGAACATGGCGTTTGTTAACTTGTCGTCTGGTAGCAGGACACACGTCAGCAGGGGACACAAGAGGCAGTTGCTCAAGCATTCACTCAGGAGCACCCACGTGTTAACATCCTGACAAAATCTGGTGTTGGAGTGGGAACCAAGAGGTTGCAACTGAGGTGGAAGAGGACAAGCCACCCAAGAAGCTGTGAGTGGGTGGGGTGATTTCTGGTAGGAAGGACAGCAGCAGGGAAGAGTTTTGAGCAGGCGGCTGTAGCTAACCTGGAATTCTAATCACCACTTTAATAGGACTGAGCTAACAACTACAGCACAAGCTCAGCCTACAGTGTAATTCTGACATCTGCCCAGCTCTGAGGTGGTGTCACACAACCTGTAGGTATAGTTATGCATTTGAAAAAGCCAAATTTTGCTCCTGTGAGGTCTAACTTGGTTAAGTGTTCAGGCATGCTGTGTACATCTGTAACCTCTTCCCTGCAGTGTTTTAAAAGAGAGTGTGTTCACGAGTGAAGGGAAGGAAATGCCTCCTACGCATTCTTGATGCTGGTTCTGATTAATGATCGATTGCGTTGCAGATACCCCAACGCCTCTGGGTTCCATGGTGATTAACAGTATCTCGAAGCTGTGTCGGCTTGGAGGTTCTTCACTATACACTCTGCCTAACGCACCAAGTCTCGCTGACTTGGAAGATGACACAGATGAGGAAGGTGAGCCCTGTTAAAACCTAGAAAATGTGCCCTGTCACATCTCTTCTGCCCTGTTGGGTAATGACACAGCAACAGAAAACGTTACTCCAAGTATGATGAGCTCTTGTTTTGACCCTGGCATGCATCTACTATATGTTCTGCTAGTCCCCTAGAGCCTTGACAGGTAGATCTGTAAGGTGTGAACCTCACAGGGGTTGTTACTATGGCCTCTCACCAGTATTATTTGCATCTTCTCTCAACAGCCTGGGAGCCCTACTATTCTGCTCACTCCTTATTTAAATTTTATATTGAGGCTTCCTGCAGTGCCTCAGCTCCTAGCCTTTCTGTGCTTATGCTGTTTGTTATATGAAGAAAAGGTAACAGGTTTTGTGTTAGTGGTGAAAAGACATCCGCATGCTCTTTGGAATTGAGAAAGGAACTCTGTTAAGGGTATTGCAGTGTGAGATAGCCCTGGAAATCCTGTATTTCCAAACTGCTTAAAAATGCTGGGAATCCTACAGTTTGGAGAGAAGAAAGAGAACAAAACCCCATTCCTTTTCTGAGAATTTTTACAAACCTAACAAGACTGAAGAATTCAGAAGAACAGACCCAAGTGCCATACGGACTACTTAAGAAGTTGTATTTTGATTTCAGTCTTCCTCCTCAAACTCTATAGCACTTGGAGCTTTAAATGTGGCTGAAAATGTCTTTGTTCGTATTCCAGCTAGAGTGCAGCCCTGATCCTCTAGTCATTGTAAAGAAATAGACCAAATTCTGCTTCCATTTAGTCACTCACACCTCTACTGATGCACTTAGAAGGGATGTTGAGAAAAGCTAAGAAAAAGCTCTTGTCTAGATCATGGGAAATTCTGCCGAATTCTTCTTTAATGTCTCACTTCTTCCTCAGTAGCTTCGGAATCCAAACCTATATTTTGCAGGGTCTTGCAGCTACACATCCCAGAGCGGTCCTGTAAAAACGCTCTGCTGTGGCTGTGAGTCACAATTTCAATATGAGTCAGAGCAGGTGGCAGCTGAGAAGGTTGTTTATGTCACACTGTGACATGTGAAGGAATGTCTGTGTCTCCAATTTCAACGGCATCTTCTGTCAAGGGCAAAATGATACCCTGTTCTCCCTGTCCTCCTTCAAGAAGAAGAAAGTAGGGCCAAAAAGGTGATGGCGGATAGAAGTAATGCGCTTCAGCAGCAGCAAGGAAGAGGAAGGATCCACGTGAGGAAAACTTGTGACTGATAATGATGGATTTGGGTTGACAACTGGAAAATTGTAGCACATCCAACACCGAAGAGCTTCAAGAAAAAAATTAAGCACTTTCTGAAGTGGCGTCTGTAAAGCTGATCTTCCTGTATCCGAGGAAGGCCTGGAGGACCCCTCGATGCCTTTTTTCTTTCTGCAGCCACCTGATTTTGACTCTGTAGTTTCTTTGCCTACCAGAGTTTTAAAAACATCTCGCTTTTTCTTTCTACACTCAGGGAATATAATCCTACCCAAGAAGTATCATTGTAATTGCTTGGTTTCATTCTTCCGTAGCTGGTTTACTAATAGGTATCAGGTAGATGGACACTCTGCAGCTGAGTCACTGTCAGTTTTCCAGACACATTTAACGAATACTTTGCTCCATTTTCAGGTGGCAGAGACAAACCAGAGAAGCCACATTTTGATTCTCGTAGTCTTCTCTTTGAATTAGACCCGTGCAATGGGAACGGAAAAGTTTGCCTTGTTTATAAGCACACTAAACCAGGTAAGAGTGAGAAGAGCAAAACCGTCTCTTCTTGTGCATTGGCTTCAGAGGCCACCCATGTAGCATCATGTAGATTTCTTTGCAATTTGCAGATGAACATTTACTGTCTCCACTGAAGTCAGGGGTCAAACCTTAGAAAGACTTAAGTGCAGTCTTTCTTTTTGCTCTCCTTTTGCTTTTGGGGAGTGAGTTATGAGTCATTCTTATGAGAAAGGCTGGAACTCTTCTCAGAAGCAAAAGTTACATAGTAACAAAGGTCCTTAGCTGACTGGGGAAGACTGGCTCTTGCAGTTTGTGCATGGATGTAGAGCCTGCAGCTGCTGCCTAGGTCAACATTGTCAGGAAAGCTTGAACCAGAGAGTGAAAGAGGTGAGCTGACCTGTTCGTTCTGACAGGTCCACAGAAAACTGTCATCACTCAGTGATAACAAGTGAAACACCCAAGCCACACATGAAGAAGTTGTCATCCAGGGCGGCACATAGGTCACATGCTCAGCGCGTGGTTGCGCATCTCTGATACACCTGTTCTTAAGGAAACTCTTTGGTAGTTATCTGGGTCTTTCAGTGGGTGTGACTGCAGCTTCCAAGGCACAAATTAATTTCCTACTTGTTCTCTTTGCTTGCAGTGTCAGTGGCTTCAGCACACACCCTGGGCCACAGGGAGGGAGCGCTGTTTGCAGGTGCCGATGTCAGGGGCACTGCATTGGATTGACAATATTCGGCATCTCCATTACCCAAGAAAAATACGTTCTTTTTAGGCTACAGAGGGATGTCACCACTAGAGAAGTATTTGATCATAGTGGAAAGGTTTTGCAAAATGTGTTTTGTTGGCAGCACACATTCCCATGACTTCCAGACTCTGCGCTCCATTCTGAATTGGTTGCTTTTTACTTTGTGGGGGAGATAACTGTTTGTCATAATTGTACTTTGAACTTACAGTACAAAGTTGCTCATGTCCTAACATGTTCCATGTAGTGGCATCAGCCACAGGTGGGGAAGGAACAGTGCTGCAACCTTTTCATGGTGGGGCACATGAGCATAATGACTGCTGCACAAGTATTTGTAGTGAGGCCAGAAGCAAAATCAAGGCCTTTTCAGCCTCTGCACTCTGACTATTGAACTACATTGCCTCTGGATAATCATCTGTGTTAATCAGAGGTGCTGCATTTAGAAGCTGCAGCCTTTCTGCAGGTGTTGTGTCTCCTGCCTCATAATGGACAGGAACCGATCTCATCACTGCAAAGCAACAGTGCGATTTGTGTTTGTTTTGTTCTAGTTGTCTCCCCAGACACAGAGATATGGTTCCTCGACAGAGCTCTCTATTGGCATTTCCTCACCAAAACCTTCACAGCCTACTACCGCCTGCTCATTACCCACCTGGGTCTCCCACAGTGGCAGTATGCCTTCACCAGTTACGGGCTCAGTCCCCAGGCCAAGGTAGGAGAGCAGCATCCAGCTGTCAGAATTTTGCATGTGTATAGAATGGAAAAATAATTCCCAACCTTGAGCCAAGCTGCCTGTAGGTTCCAGTGGGCATCCCTCCTCAGCTGGGTAAGGGTGCATGAGGCTTTTCCTTACAGCATGTTAACAGTCCTTTGTTTATGTTGGTGAATTCACTAAGGTTGTGTTAACTACACATGTTGAAGCTGAGGTGAGCACCACCTTTGGCCTCCAACAGCAGCTGGTACAACTTCAATTACTTCTTTGCTTTCTTGACTGAAACAAACCTCTGCTTCCCGGATGGCTAGCAAGGAAGGAGATGTGAAGCTGTTCACCTCCTCAGCTGCGGATGAGTTGTCTACATCAGTTTTCTGGGCACAGCACTGAACAAGTGTCTGATCCTCTCTGGGCAGAGAGGGAAGTCCAGGTGCTCTTGACACACAAGCCCTGAGGAAGACCATGATCGTGAGCCTTGCCAAGAACATTAATTCCTTTGCACCCTCCCTAGTCGTGAAGCCCTGACAAAAATTGTGCCCTGAAAGCGACGATTTAAATGACAAGAGTCCCAAAAGCAATTATAGAAGGGCTCCAGGTACAGCCTCCACACTGGCTGCCTTTGTTACTAAAATTCTACTATGCCCAAGCCTGCTGTTGGAGGCTCCTTACATTCCTCTGAGTGAACCTTCAACCCTTACCTAGCTTCCTCTGTGTGAGAGGTTGGGGAACGGATCTGACAATGCTACCAAACAAAGCAGAGGCCTCGGCCATGGCTGTGCATGTTGTCAAGGCCTGGTGACTCTCAGTGAGCGTCTTGCACTTCACCCAGACTTAACAGCTTTCTTACAAGCATGACATCCCTTGGTTCTGCCGAGCCCAACCCAACCCTGGGGTCTGCACATCACAGCTACTCCCTGCTGACATCCCACATATCAGTGGCTGTAGAGTTTGTCTTTAACATGTCTTCCATGTTATACAGTGCTCATCTGTGTCAGCCAAGGCCGTGCACATGGTGATGCCCCAGCACATGTCTGTGCTCTGCTTTGCTGTAATGTGCTTGATGGCATATTTTATTATATCCAATGTAGTCACCAACCTTGGTGAAATTATGCGTATATTCCCTAATCATTTGCAGCCCTGTGTTGGGTAAAATCCTCCTAGTTTGTTAACCAAACAGGGCTTCAGGCCTGGTGTCTTAGAACTGTTTTGCATGAAGCAGTGAAGGAATACATTACCTTTTATCTTATTCAACACTTGGATGGGTCTAATGGGAGTTGTAATACCACACCTCTGCAGTTTTCATTTCTGACTTCATCAGTGGCAAAACCGCTAGGCAAAGCACTAAGAGATGAAATCTATGGGGTATAGTGTTGCGGTGACTTCTGGGAAGCAAAACCAATGCTGTTGTGGTCACTTGTAGATGTAATATCAGGCCAAAGAGAAGCAAATACAAACCCTTAATGAAATTGTTACAAACCCCACATCATTGTTTGTGTGAAGAGCAGGAAGGAGGCTGTTTTTTGAGAAGTCCAGCAACTGGTTTTGTTCCAGTTTATAGGGAATTTTAGGTTCCAGGGTTTATCGATGTTTTCTCCTTCTCTGAACCTAAAATATGGTTTAGTGTTATCCCTTGCTTTTCCTTCTGCTGTTTAAACCAGGAATGACTCCTGACAGAAGTCACTCTGTAGGTAAGGAAGTGGTAGGTTTGTCTGGTTCTCCTCTTCCCTGCCTGGAATGTGGGACAGTATGAGGGCTGTGGCTAAGCCTTGTGGATCCTTATCACAAGGCAATCTGTGCTGGCTTGTGGAGCTCACACTGNGGGGGGGTGGGACAGTGTGGAAGTGTCTAAAGCCACTTTGATTTTAATGTCTGCCTTCCCCACTATCCTGCCTTTCAGCAATGGTTTAACATGTATAAACCCATAAGCATCAACACAGCTCTCCTCTCTGAAGAAGCTGATTCCTTTGTGAACAAGTTGGACCCCAACAAAGTATTTAAAAGCAAGAACAAAACACCAGTGATCAAAAAGAAAACACCCTCCCAGCCAGCAGCCTCTCAGAAGACTCACACAAGCACGACCTCCTCCAAGACATCCTCACAAGCTGGGAATTCTTCAGAGAAGTGAGACCCGCAGATCTGACCCTAGCCTGCATTTGCAAGAAGCTTTGATGTTGTCTGATAGAGTCTCAGTAGTTCAGACCAAGCCCCTGTGTATGAATAAATGTACCCACAGAAAGCCCACCGCAGCATTTGCATAAAATACAGCTGTGATATACTCTGAGGTGGGAAGGATGTCGTTCCTGGAGACTGGGGAAAAGAACTCGAGGCACTGGTTCTGTTCCCTTGTGCTACTTGCAGCATGTACTTGTCAGGGAACATGAAGATGACCTTGGTCG
The DNA here is from genome assembly GCA_013397515.1 of Upupa epops. Lineage (NCBI taxonomy): Eukaryota > Metazoa > Chordata > Aves > Bucerotiformes > Upupidae > Upupa > Upupa epops. The sequence continues at coordinate 67,536 of VZRI01005109.1, read as the reverse complement.
CTGCTCTATAGGAAAGCTTTTGTCTTGTGCAGCTGCAGCAGCGAAATGAAAGCAAATACCAGTCGCTGTTACTCAAACAGACCCATGCTGAAATACAGCATATGAAGGTATTCCTGTCATCTCCTTTGAAAGAAACCCGCCCTGCCCTTGCATGCCATGGGAGCAGGCTGGAACTCACCAAGCAAAGAAATACCTTCTGCTTCACACAAAATCAAACTGCACACTTCCCTGTGCTCCCTTCAGCTTCTGTCCTGACATTTGTGGTATGAAGGGAACTTGGGCTTCTGTGTGTCTACACTGGCCTAGTCGCTAGGTGGCACAGACAGCTGTTTTCTATACTGGGAGTTACCGGGTTAGAAGTGCACTGTAACACATTCACTGCTGCTTTGCAGTTACATCACATTGTTTCCATTACTCTTTCATGGCATTATATTGTCTTAGATGTGTTGGAAACATGTGATGGCAATGTAATGTGAGGGAAATAGGAGTCATGTCTTTCAAACCAGTGTTGATTATTTCAATACCATCATTTTCTACTTATGAAAGTGTCACAGTATAGCATGAGGGAAACCCACCTCACAGGGATATTGTGAGCTTTCATGAATATTTGTATGGCCTTCAGAAAGATAAAACCATACTTTCCTCCAGAGGGACTGGCTGTTTGAAGATGGTTTTGATATGCTGTGCAAGCCAGACCTGGTCCTGGCATGCTTTGCTGGCTTTCAGCACTACCTAGTGCCCCCCTCAGCTGCATATCTTGGCAGCTGCCCTTTGCCACCCCAAAAGAGACAAAAACCTCTAATGCTCTGTCTTAAGTTGCTATGCATCTTGTACTGAGTGAAAACCTGCTGTAGCTGCTTAACTAATACCATGTCAGCTCTAACAAGGAAGCAGAGACGTCAGTACCTACCTGCCTACCCTATGCCACACTAACACATTATTAATCATTTTCATAGTGAGTGTGAATATCATTAAGGCCTTAATGCCTTTTGCTGTAATACTGTGCAGCAGTGATATTCTGTTGCTTCCTCCTCTCTGAAATCCCTGTGCTGAATGTTTACAGCCTTGCACCACGCTTGGCCTGTGTTCAGTGCCTGCTTAAGCACTTCCCTGCTGTCACCCCTCCTGGTACCAGGCAGCTTGTGATACTGTTTTACGTTCACTCCAATAGGCCTCAAATTTACAAGGCTGCTGCAGACACATTTTCTTATTCCGATTGAGGTGTGTGAACCCCTGTAGCTGCAGGGCCATCTCTTCCCATGCTTCTCATGCAATCACAGTAGAGAAAAGGGGTGGTGGAGAAAAGGGGTTCTATTTTTATGTCTGGAGATGCTGCCGCTGAAGGTGTCTGAACCCCTTCATACAGTGACAGTTCAAGCCTAGCCTGTCAGTAACGCAAGTGATTCCACAATATGAATGTGTTTCAGCAGAGCTCTGCCAGGATTTGGGAAACTGTGTCATTTACTTTTTTGGTGCTTTTTGGATATTCAGATTAAAAAGCCAAAACCATGCCTGGGAAAAAAAAAACAACCAAACAAGGTTCACAACCCTATTTCAGACTGGTTTTGCTCCTCTCTGTGCTCTGCCAAACAAGGTGTTTGTGGTGTGGTAAAAAAATGAAGGAAGTCTCGGCCCCCAACCTATCAGTGTAGTATCTACCTGGCACCAAAGAGCACTCCACATCAATTTTTTTCTCGTTAATTGTTTCTGCCACTGTTGCATCCTGTATTTCAAACTCTGCAAACACACAGCAACCTCAAGTCTCACAGCACTGCTTTGATTTTCTCCAGATACTTTTTGTTTGGTAGATCATTACATGCAGAGATTGATCGATGTCTTCAGGTCACCATCAGGTCTATCCCTACACATGTGCTCAGTGTCTCAGAAAACCAGTTCATCTGCTTCAACAGAGTACTTTTATTCAAGACTGGTCTCTCATTTCTCACGGTGTACTCCTGCAGTACTGATGCATGTGCCCTTACTCACTTGATTACCCTTTTGTCGGTTCACTGAGGCTTTGCTGCTAGGTCTTTTCCTCGGAACAGGTGCCCATCACAGGTTAGAACTCTCTACTGTGGGCTGTCCTTTCTCATTTCCACTTCCCAGGATGGGTTGATTGTGCAAATCAACAAGGAGTTTGTGCATTAAAACACCTGCAAGACTTCCCAGAACAGGAGCTGTGACTGGCACCCACCACCAGTAAGGTCCAGCCCTAAAATGCAACACAGAAGAGGCAACAAGTGAGCCAGACAAACCACTGCCCTGTCACTGCATAATGTTGGGTGCTGTGAGCTGGGTCTGCTGGAGAACAAGTGCACTGTGAGCATAGTGGGCCCTTCAACTGGCTTAGACAAACTGTCTACCAACACAATTGCTGGAGGCAGGTTCATTTTCCCTATGAGCCTGAGAAAGTGTCTCAGCGCTGTCTGTAGCTTTCTTGTTCCGCAAAAATAGCCTGTGTGATTTGGATGTGTGACTGGCTGATAGAGACACACAGGCCATTTCCCTTCCTGTTTCCAAAAGCAACCCCACTTCCATGGAAGTCAATTTCTGGAATTTAATGAAAGGCAAGCAGTTGGGGCAGGGGATTCTGCTTATGCCCTCTCCAAGGCAAACGCCACAACAGAGCACCATTTTACTAGGTAGAGGAGGGCAAGATTTCATCTACTGGTGCAGACACCTACATTTAGAACAGCTGTTTACCAATCCAGCTGTAAGTATGTGCTCTTAGGTCACCTGAATCACACCCTTGCTCTCCAGTCACTGCAATAACCAGATGGGTGTCTGGCTAACAGGCAGCCAGTTTGGTGGTCAAATTGAGGTGCTGTCAAGAGGAGTCCCATTCTGGGGACTCCCCTTGCTCTCTGATGACGGAAAATATACTCAGCAGTGATACTATCACTGGGCTCAAAGAAAACACACTTCATGGCCATTTTATCTTGGGCTTTTCTCCTGTCTTTGTGAGCTGAGCACTCTAAAACCAGAACAGGTAGCTCACCTGAAGACATCCATTCCCCATCCAGCGATTGCTGTGAAGACCCTGGGGGGCAGGTCCCGGGACGGGTTTATGGCATAGCCTGTGTTCATCCCCATCCCCAGGCCGATGCCCAGAACCAGGACACCTGTGAGTAGGGCCTGTGTGCCCTTTAGGGCTGCATTGTTTTTCTCATCATGAATGATCACAATTCCAAGGAGCAGCATCATCGATGCCATAAACTGCAGGAGAAGGACAGGGAGCACAAGTTAGGACACAATGGGAAAGGTGGAAGGGTCATGCTAAGCAGAGAGAAAGAGACTTCCCAGAATGGAAAAGCAAAAGGGATTCATGGTCCAATCAACTCAGGTAAGACCCCAGTCCTATTTCCTCCTCACAGGCAGATCGAAGAAAATGCTTTACTCATTTATCATCAAAAATATCTCCACCTCATCACCAAAAATGTTCTAAGACTGATACCACCTTCTCAGCACCATCCTCTCCCTCCATCTTTCAAACTAGGCATATGGATGATTTTTGTCACATTTCATCCAAGAGAGGCAGAGCCATAGCAAACTCCTGAGGAGACAAACCTGATCCTAGAGTGAGCAATGCTTCATACATCCTTTTCCATTCAGGACTAGAAGCCAAGAGCAGATTCTCTTCTGGGAAAGAGAATTTCCCATCTGTAACAGTACCTATCTGGCATCTGTACATCTGCAGTGCCTGAAAGGTGAGGAACTGTGGTCTGAATACAGATGATGCCTTTTCCTGCTGCAGAAAATGCAGCTGGAGAGCTCTGGACTACTTGCAGAGGTGCCAGCAGAAGCAGAACCTTGGAGCATTTGACAATGCATTGTTGTTATTATTTGCTTTCTTGTGCAACTGGGACACTGTATACTTCACAGGAGGTGAGCTATCAGGTCTCTGCCTGTAGGCTTTCCAGCTCTCAGCATGTTTTGTCAGCTCAGAGATTATAAATAGACTTCCTCAGATTCAAATTGGAAGTGAATCTTCCTTCTCTTCCATGTCTCCTGAAGCATCCCTTTCCTGGTTCCAGACAGTGGCTATCGTGTTGTCTGCTCAGAGTCAACTATACACAGTCTAAATTGAACAGCTCAGACCATAGAGGTTCGATCTGGACAGGCTGTACTCATGTGAAGAGAGTCCTGGGTCCTCAGTGCCAGTGAGAGGCAGGCAACACAGTTGCCTGGGAGCATCAAGGGGGTGTAGGATCCAAAAAGGTTTAGAACAGTCCAGAAAACCTCCCAGAGCCCAAAGGAGATGGTTCCTGATGTAGCTTATCCTGTTACCACCCACCTTCTCCCAGCACAACACAGCACTTTCCACTGACCTCTGTGAAGAAGCCTCCCAGCAAGGATACATAAGGAGCAGGGTAAGTGGCAAAGATCGATGCGGTGGCGGTTGGTCCTGTCACTGTGAAATTCCCCTTTGTGTAGTCATACAAAGCATCTAGGAGATACGGCAATTATAAAAGGTAGCACAGAGTTCATCCCACTTGACTCACTCACAAGCCCAATCTTTGCAGCCAGCACAGACATCAAGGGGAAGAGAGGCAACGGGATATGTGACAGAGATGACACACCCCTCGCAGGACATGACCTTGCCCATAGCTGTTACCCACAGACTTTGCTCTGCAGATGTTTCCTTATGCCTGCCAACTCCTCGCATTTGCCCCAAGAGCCTGGAGCAAGATGGGCATTCTGCAGGTACTGGTGGCCTCCATCCTTCTGCCCCTTGGAGACTGAGACATGCTGAAGCCCACAGGTGGTGGGAAACCACAGATGACTGCTTCTGTGTTTTCTACAGATCGGCAGAGTCCCCCAGAATTCCAGACGTACCTAATACCTGGTAGTCAATCTACCTTAAGCCTTTGCAGGTCATGGAAACAAAATGCTGACAAAATGCAGCTCCTGGCCTTGAATCAAGGGCAAGTTTTGGCATTGGAAATGCCTAGAGCAAAAGTAGCTGCGCCCTCCAGGAATTACACAGCCTGCCCAGAGATATCTGGTCCCTGCTCTGGCCTTGACCTATCAAGTCTGCCTCAAAAGCCAGGTAATTGCACTCCTCACCCAGTCATCATGCCGGGTACTGTAATACAAAATAGTATTGATGAACTCTGAGTTTGTATTGAAGTGATGCCCACGGTAGCCCCTGTGATAAAAAGAGACAATCATACCATAGTAAAGGCCAAAGACAGCGGCTGCTGCCATAAAGGAGCCCAGGAACTGTCCAATCAGATAGGCTGGGAGCTTTCTCCAGGGGACGTTTCCTAAGAGGCAGTATGCAAAGGTGATAGCGGCATTCAGATGTGCTCCTGCAAAGTCACAGCAAAAGAGAGTGGTCTCAGCCCTGATGTTAAGGAGCATGTCTCAAGTGCCACAGGAACTACCCAGGACTTGCTCCAGAACACCCAAGACTCTCAGAGCAGGGTCTCCCTCCTGCACTGACTGAAAACTAACCCATTTACCCTGGGCATCTGGATGATGCAGGACAGAGAGCTCCTAACTTTAGTCTTTTAAACTTAAACTTTCTATTAGTATATAGCTGTCATACAGCACAAGAACAGTCTTCCCACTTTTGAGGGAACAACTTCTATGAGGAGGTTGTTATCATAGGTACTTCTGAGTAAAGAGTAATTTGATCCAGGATTGGTGTCCCTCATGCAAACTACATTTATTCTCTGGGCCTCATCTTTCCCTGGATCCAAAGGAACTACTTGCTTTTCCTGCCCATTAGGTGTAAATTTTGGGAATCAGTGAGTGTTCCAACCCTTGTGGCTGTCTCTTACTCCAGACTCAGAAAGTGGTAGGAAATCCTGACACAGCATCTTGTCAATAAAGTAAAAGTGATAGTACTTCCTGCTAAAGTCCCACAACCACAAATGAAATAAGAAGAGATCCTTTTTTTTTTTGATCCTCTTATCCTTTGAGGGCACAGCAAACCACTACAGGGATCACAAGAAGCATTGTGTAACATAAATGAAGCCAAATTACAATACCAGTAATCTCTAAGACTAGCTTCTGAATCACACTGCTTCTGGCTGAGGTGAAACCCCTTTTTCCCCACTCGTAACCTTCTGCAGATTCGTTCCATCTCAAATGTCACCTAGGATTGCAGGGACCTATTTTTCCTCAGTCTACTTTCCTCAGGATGTTTTCACCAGCTCCCAAAGGACAGGGAACCAGGAGTTGACTGCTCGTGGAAATATTTTCCTTTACAAGTCATCTCAAGCTTTAGACATCTCCCTGCTCCACAAGTTTAAGACCAAGGACTGACCTTAATATTCTGGTGACTAAGAGTCCTTTACTTCTTTTCCTGATGCAAATGAGAGTAGGAATTGCACGAGGGAAAGGTAATGCTCTGCCATGTGAGATACCACATCACCTCCTGAGCTTGTGTAGGGCGGGTGTGCATGGGTGTGAGTGATAAGGAGAAATGTATTCCATTCCCTGTTGCAATGTCAGCAGTAAGCTTTCCTTTGCAATAACTTATTTACATGGGTCTTATCAGCAGCATATTTTCATAGCTTCTTGTGTCCTTGTGCCACAGTGGCATAGTCCAAGCACCTAACCGGAGCACTACTTAAAACTGGCTTCACTACTACAAAATGATGGATGACCAAACCTCTGACACTCTCTTCATAACACTTGTCCCCATCTCAGCTCAGGACACACAGCTGGAGACAAGATACTGTAGGTGTGCTGTGTCTGTCTCATCCCAGGCTTTTCATGTCTTTACTGTGCTTACAAGGTGATTTGGCTTCACTCAGATCTGCCTAATGCAGATGTGTCTGTCATCACTAGGTCACGAGGCTGTCCCTGCTTGTGATGACTGAATCAGACCTGCTCTGCTGTTCTTGCTTGGGAACCTTAGGACTGCCTTTTTTTTCTGGTGAGGGCACTGCTCTGTCTTGGCATCCTACTACCTGCTTGTCTGTAGCCCAACCCTGCTGCTTCTGGTGCATGTAGCCTTTATGGGACTTGTAAATGCTCCATGCTTGAATGTCATACTCACCAGAAATTCCTCCAGCTGCATGGATGCCCAAGGTAACACCAATGCCAAACCCCAAATTGATACTCAGATGCTGCCCAAAGTCTCCTTTTCCTAATACCACTTGTGCCACGGAAGATAAGCCGAAGACCTAGTGTGTGCAAAAAGAGACAAAGGAATATTAAAAGCAATGTTATAGGTGTGGTGGACTGGACTCCTTTGATTAGAGGAAACTGTGGGGAAACCTTATTTCTGTCTACAACTATCAGGAAGGAGATTGTAGAGAGGTGGTGATTGGGCTCTTTGCACAAGTAGCAAGTGATAGGACAAGAGGACATGACCTTAAGTAGCACCAGGGGATCTTTAAGTCAGACATTGAAAAATCGAAGAAGTACTCAATTATTTCTCCTTGGTTCTCAACACACCAAACCAGCCAGCATAGTCATGGTCTGTTACAAGAAGACAAATCCCAAATACCCACACCAAGAGGGCTCAGGAGGGATCACTCACATAATCACAGTGAGTTCACCCCTGTCTGAAACAGGGGAATGTGAGCTGGGGGAGTATCACTGCAGACCACTCAGATACAGTGCCCAGTACAGATGGAAAAAGGCTGGACATATTCTTATTTTCTTTCTTTTCCTGCTGTGCAAAAACCTGGCTTGAGTAGGAGCAGCACACGGGTGTTTGCCAAACTCCACTCTAATCTTGGTAACTTATTCTGGATAAAAACAAGGCAGGAAATTCTTGTTTGACTTTTCCTTTCAGCAACAGACTCCCCATTTTGAAAAGAGATGATGTTTCAGTACCTTGTTGGTGACTAAAGGGAAACTGGTAACAATATTTGTAAAGACTCTGCATCAGAAAGACACAGACAAGGAATTGCCCTGTTCTGACAATAAATTCTGATTCACTTTTTTAAAGTGGTCAGATCCTGGAAAAGTCAGTTCTTCTCAAGGCTCTTACACTGTAAACTGGACAAGAACAAAGCTCATTCTGAGGTCTCTGCCTCACAAGTCACTTAGGATTTGGGCTGCTCTTGTGTTTGTCCTGGGTGATAGGCCACCCCAGGTCAAAAAAGTCAGTATGTTTTCTACTTTGGCTTTGGCCAGTTCTGTTTTGACTGAGATATTTTCTAGCTACTCTGACTGGATCCAAATTTGACCTCATGCATCTGTCCTTCCCCTTCCAGACATCTCCAAAATGCCTGTTCTCAAAAGACACCGTTCATACCTCTCTCACAGAACACTCCACTCTGTGCACCACTTGGATTCTACACCTTCCATGGTGTCAGCCCATCTCAGTCTGTCTCAGCAGAAGTCCCCAGAAGCAGTGTTTGGGATGTCCCTCAGCATCTACAAAGCCTAATAAAAATTCTGCTGGCTCATCTCTGACTTTCCCAAAGCTACAACCAACCTTTCCCAAAGCCAAACGCAAAAGGCACAGGTTTTGCAGGGCAACTCACAGGCGCATAATCTATTTTTCAGCACAGATTCAAACTTGTGGTCTCTTCCTCTGTCTAACAGTCCCCAAATACCCTTTTTTCTTATTGCTACCCCTACTCCTTGGGCTGTTTAATCCAGCTGCCTGGATCTTTATGAACATCACTTGTCTATTAAACTAGGATCTCCTGGGCTTAGTATAATCACACAATTAACAGCCATCTGGACATGCTAGAGAGGCATTCAGCACACTCCCAATTGCATTGAGAGATAGGCATCTGCTGAAGACTGTAGATGCTAGCTAGTTGCAAGCCCTCAGTGGCAGTTCATATACTGTGTTCTATTCCCTTGTGGAGATCAATGGGAGAAGATCCAACATGGGGGGCAGGATACAAAATCTGCCTTGAACTGTCAGAACACAGGGAAGTTTCCTCATGCTGCTTCCCAGAAACAGCCATGGCAAGATACTCCTGAACTAGTTACTTGGGAACTTCTACCACCAAAATCCAAAAAGGAACCAATAGTTTACTCAGTTCCCACATAGGACCCACTAATGTCTTTGCTCTGACTTGCAACATACGCAAAACTACCTGTGTTGTAGAAGTTAACATCAAGCAGCTGGATGTGCACTAAGATGTGATAAAAACAAGCATCCTTTGCACAGGCAGTTGTTGCATTGGAAAATGAATGCCTTTATCTGTGCAGACAGCTGTGTTAAAAGATCTCCATGATTGCATAAATCTTCTCATCCTGTACAAGTACAAATTATTCAGGTTACCCCTAGTCTTTCCATGCCAGCCTTTATTCAGTTCAAACTGTCTCAACCCAAGCTAAGCCTAGGTGTAGTAATGACACAGATATGTCCTGGACCATTTCAGAGCTTATCTTTCCATATTGGTCCAATACAGAAAGGCTCTTACCCTAGCAGACTCCTCAGCAGGGGTCTACTATGACTGCAAAGCCTTCCTCACCCACTCCCCACACACCTCTGAAGCAGCCAGAGAGCTCAAAACCATTTCAATTCTTTGCATAAATCAGATCTGTGAGAAGGAAGCAGGTAGTTTCTGTGTTATTTAGATAAGCACTGTTAATTGGCCTACACAGGAAAAACAAAAGTGAAATCCTGGCATGCTTTACACCTGGTTATTACCTTTCCTAATTGTGGGTTGTGTCTATGGAGTTTCATAGTTGTCTGTTACCTTGATAACCACAAGAGAAAGATGGGGGAGTGTTGTTCCTATTTCATGGGAACTGCTAGGGATAGAAGAGTCAGGGTCTAGTCCCAAAACCTGTGTAAGACCCCCCCAAGCACAATATAATTTCTGTCACAGCAGGAAGAAAAGCTTCATTTCATTGGGGTCTTCCCAGGGGGCTTGGCTCAAGTGCTGCATTGCCCCATCTGACAAGACAATGCTCTTTAATTTCATTCCCAGATTCTTTCTCCAGAAAAGACCTGTAATGGCAGCTTGATCCTACCTGCTCCATCCTCTCCCAGTGCCCATCTCCCACCCTCTGCATTACTTTATTACTCCAGGAGTTTTTTGACAGATGGCCTGCCTCACGGGAAACCCCACCAGAGCAGAGTGTTGAGCAGCAGCAACCAGCTGTGAGTAACCCTCAACATGTGTTAGGAAGCCATTGACCTCACAGATTGCTGCAAATACTCTCTCTACACAAACACACAAGCACAGGAACAGGCACTAGCACACACACCTCCTCCTTACCATGAGGATGAACATCCCCAGTGCTTCTGCCAGCAGTTCTCTGATGATGCTGTTACGAATCGTGAGTGCCTTCTGAATCTTGTCCATCATTGTGGTCTCCAGATCTGCCCTGCAAGTGCAGGAGCTCTTGTTGTGACAGCACACTTCATTGCATTGAGCTAAGTTGCCCTTTGAAACTTGGAATCCTTCCTCCAGCCTCAGACACCTTCCTTCATTTGGTTAACGATGAACAAGCCAATAAATTAGCAGCTAGCTTCAAAGTCTTCCCACATGCACATGCCATCCTTTTCAGACTACAACCTAATGATGTAATATTCCTGCTAGTAGGTCACTGCCCAGGAGCAGCCCATCTCCAGAGCAGTGGAGCTATAAATAACCTTGGTGAGCTCCTAAAGCCAGTCTTTCTCCCCAAGAACTGAAGAGGAATTTGGGCTGTGCTCTGCATTGTAACCCACTGGCTAGTTACTTGGTGCCATTTTTTTTCAGCAGATGGAATTGTGACTATTTGCTTGTGCTTTGCAGACCTAATTGGACGTCCTCTCTGTGGTGACCATGCTCTGCCTGGAGCTGTCTGCAGTTGGAAAGAGTGCAATACCTGGAATTTTGATTTGCTCCTGCTGAATGTGCCTGTGCCCACAGCTCCCATCACACTAATGGAGAGCCCTGCTGCCCGTGCTCCTGTCTGTCCTCTACTGTGGGACAAGGGGAGATTGGTCTTGGCTATTGTTCCCAGAGATTTTCCATATTACCAAGATGCTAAGGCTGTTCTGATTCCACATCCATCTTTTGATTTTCTCTCACCTCACTGCTCTCCACAAGGTGTGCTAACCTCTCTATTATAAAAAGGTTTTAATACCTTTGCTTAATCACTGAAAACCCCTCTGAAAACTCAAGAATTTTCTGCGAGTCTTACCTGATTCTTCACCTTGTCTGGTTTTCTTCACCTTCCTCTCAACCAGTTTCTCAGCATGGTTCTGGAGAGGACATGATCTACAGCTCTTGGAGGGGTTACCTGCCTCAGTGGAGACAGAGAGATCTGCTCATGCTTGCCCTGGTGTTGCCTCCCTCTCCACCAATATGTTGCAGAAGTCTATGGGCTTTTCTTTCACCTACAGAACACTGAGCAGCTCAATCTAAAACCCTAGGAAGCTGATTCTCTGTTCTGCTCCACAGATTATTGTCTGTCTTGTGAAAGGAAAGGGTTTTATAAATGGTGGTAACTCCTCCAGTGACAGCTTAGCTACTGACCTCAGTGAATGCCTGGCTAAATACGCATGAATTCACTAGACTATCTCTGATACTGAGGATAGGTGATAATCACACTGTGCCAAGGGTGTTCCTGCAACACACTGCTAGGTGGGAAGGTTTATTATTCTACAACTCTGTGAGCTGTTGTGGAACAGAAAAAGTGGCTGATAAGTCTTTCAATGTCATATTATTCATTGCCAAGCAGAGAATAAACATTTATAGGAGAAGCACACAAACACAGCACCACATCTATGTGATGACAAGAGCCTCACGTTTATTCTATAATTTCCATGTGACATTAAGTGGTAATTTCCCTGTGCTATAAAGCTGAAGTCCTGGCATCAGCATTTATAGGAGATCTCATAGCTTTTCTCAGAGGGACAAGGTATGAATGGGCCAGTATGCCCCTAAACTACAATTACGACTTTATTTTTCACTCCTAGATCTCAGGTGGATTCCTCCTCTGTGGGCAAACAAGAAAGCTGCTTCTGAAAGCTTTGTCTCCTGCATTCAAGCATTAACTGTAGGCATCTCCATAACCTAATTTGTGGTGAAAAAAAATGGACAGGTACTTTCCAAGAACTCTAGGTACCCATGGACTTGCAGTCTTCTTGAAGGAAAAAGAAATCTCAGTTTGCAATGTAAATTTTTACTTTGGTGATATTTGCAGCATAGCTGAAAATCGCTCAATTCCCTAAACCCCCAGGATGCTATTAGGTTCCCATCCCGTTTCACTGCATGTCTCTCTTGCCACTGCTTGCTCGTTCTCATAGGTCGTTCCACAAGATGGCAGTGAGTCACTGCTTAATCCCTTAAAAGTGTTCAGAATTTCTCTGTTGGCTGCTAAAAACCTGAAAACGCCTCAGTTTAGCATTTCTGTGGGCATTTGTAGACATTAATAACAAGTGATCTCCCAATGTGCAAGGAGTGTTACAAAACCAAACAGCTCTCAGTAGGTTCTCTAGGGCAGAGCACCTCTGGTAGCAGAAAACCTGAAATGTGTGAGCCTGCCCCTGTCACTCTCTTCTTTGTTGTAACAGAGGAAAACACACAGTTCCAAAGGGCAGTCCATCCCTATCTCAATAAGTGTCTGAGGCCAGACCTATAAGTGTCACTGGATGCCAGCAGTTTCCCTCCAATATCTGCACTGGGGATGTGGAGTGATCAGCTCCGGCATGCACATCCACATATAGGTGTCTACCACCAAGTGAGCTGACTGCTTTTTCTCCCTGAACCCAGACGTGTGAATTTGAGCCAAAACACCCATGTGAGTCAGCCAAAGGCTACAGCATAAGGATCTGCCAGTTGCCCAACACAGCCTGTTTGTACTTACATGGTTTCTCTTACTTGGAGGGTTGCCAAGGATCACTGGGGGGCACCAAATACCATCCCCTACTAACACGGACAGCCACACTCTTTCATGACCTGGACAGTGTCCCTCTTAGGAATAAGTGGGATTTTCCCTGACTCCTCCTGCTCTAATCTGGAGATTAGATTTTCTTCTACCTTTAAGCCAAATTCTAAAGCCCATGCACACATGTGACAGCATTAGTCTATCACAGTTATGAATTAACTTACTTTGTACAGGTGCTGTCCAGTAAAACTTTGCTATCAGGTTTGTTAGAGAGTGTTGGCTGCTCACAGTCAGGTCAGCACTGTCTCCTGATGTTCACTTTCACTTGCTCAGTTTGAAATTTCACTCAACATTGACCCTACAGTCTAGACTATACCATGTTTTCCACTGCACATGAGTCAACAACCTGCTACACCAAACCCATTTTCTTTCCTTAGTCAGGTACAATTTCAGCACTAGCAATAAAGGACACCATTTGGAGAGGAAATCTTTGGCACACACAAGGACTGTTAGGTGTGCTAATGTTGCTAGGTGTTGATACCCTCAGTACTGCAGAGCCAGGGGAGCAACTCCCCTGTCATGGAAGGAGGGGATGACCACTTGGGGTGATTATAAGGCTCTGGTGAGAGAATGTAGGGATGCAACCAGGAAAGCCAAGGCCTTCTTGGAATTCAACCTTGCAAGAGAGGTCAAGGGTAACAAAAAGGGCTTCTTCATATACACTGCAGGTAAAACTAAACCTAGAGGCAATGTGGGACCCCTGCTGAATGAGCTGGGTGCCCTGAAGACAGAGGATACAGAGAAAGCAGACACACTGAACACTTTCTTTGCCTCTGTCAATACTTTTGTGAGCTGTCCTGATATCAAAGTGCAGATTGCTGAGGCTCCAGAGGAAGTCAAGGCAAAAGAGGAGCCTGCCTTGGTTGATGAGGACTGGGCTAGGGATGTGTTGACCAAACTGAATGTATATAAATCCATGGACCCTGGTGGGATGCACCAACATGTGCTAAGGGAGACAGTGGAAGTCAATGCTAAGCCACTCTCCATCATCTTTTCTAAGTCATGGGGATCAGGAGAGGAGCCTAGAGAATGGAGGTTAGCAAATATCACCCCAATCTTCAAGAAGGGTAAGAAGGAGGACCCAGGTAACAATAGACC
>VZRI01005109.1:37620-53295 GCA_013397515.1 Upupa epops | reverse complement strand
ATCAGAAGGGGGGTGGTTAGCAGATCGAGGGAGGTTCTTCTCCACCTCTACTCTGCACTAGTGAGACCACATCTGGATTTTTTTGTCCAGTTCTGATGAAGGAAGAAGAACACCTCCCTTATGAGGAAAGGCTGAATGAGCTGGGTCTCTTGAGCTTGGAGAAGGCTGAGGGGTCACCTCCTTAATGTCTGTACATATGTGAGGGGTGGGTGTGAGGAGGATGGAGCCAGGCTCCTCTCAGTGTCTTCTGGTGATAGGACAAGGGGCAATGGGTGCAAACTGTAACAGAGAAGGTTCCATCTAAATATCAGAAGGAACTTCTTCCTAGTGAGGGTAACAGAGCATTGGAACAGGCTGCCTAAGGGCATTGTGATGTCTCCTTCTCTGGAGACATTCCAGACCCACCTGGATCTGTTCCTGTGTGACTTGGTCTTAGTGATCCTGTTGTGTCAGGGGGACTGGACTAGATTTTTTGAGGTCACTTCCAATCCCTCATTATTCTGTGATTCTATTAGAGTATTCCTAGGAGCATCCAGGGGCTTTGGTACAGTCCTGCTTCTGCAAGCAACCACTTTTCCAACTCACTGTGACAGTGTATGTGTTTCCTCTGCACCCTGGATCTCATATTTCTCGTAATCATGCTAATCAACAGCTGGAACATCATCACTGCATTAGCTTCAGCCCTGCTGGTGAAGCATTAACTTCTTCTCAGAGACCAAGCAGAGCAGAAGTAGACAGCACAACAGAGGACCTTATCACTGTGGATGAGGGTAGCATGCTCCTACATCAGAACAAATGAAGGTGAAAATGTTAATTTCATTTTAAAAATGAACATTCCTCCAGGCCCCTTTAGGAAGCATGGTACAGTCAGAAAGTACATCACTGGCATGACTCTAGCTGTCCAGGACGGGTCCCACTGGACATACCCTGGAGCATCCACACACCACCGTCTCACATTTAGTACTCCTTTATAGTTGTCAGACACTGAACAACTCATAGTCACCCCATTTGGCCATCTACGGACAACCTGCTCTCCAGTACAGCTGCCCAGCTCCCCAATTCCAGCATACCAGCCTCCATGTCCTTTCACCTTACGCTGCACACCGCCACCCCCTGCTCTGCAGCTGGCCAAATGTGCAATTTCCCAGTCAAACCAGGCTAGGCCTCTTGCCTCCTGGCCTCATCTGGCTTTCTAGAAAGAATTGGGTTGTTTTATACATGGCTTAACATGATGGGCTTTGAGGCACTAAAATGGCTTTGATCTATGCAAAACCCTGGAGTCTCTGAAGAGCATTTAGCAGAGAGAGAGAGAGAGAGAGAGAGAGAGAGAGATGCACAGGGGCATCTCAGGTCCCACAAGAGAGTACCTGTGGTATTTCCACTGATGACCTGACAGCTTCTCATCTGCTGTCATCCCCCATTCCTTGCCCCATCCCTGACCCACAGGCATCTTATTCTCCTGATCTGTTCTGGGCCAGAATCCCACTGTACCTCTGCAAGGGCCAACCCCTATCCTGCCCTGGGATCTCACAACAAGATGCCTCACACTTGGGTGGAGAGCATTGTATCCTGTGGGTGGAAATGTTCCCTCCAAGCTTTGAGCTGTCTGCTTGGGTCTGCTTTCAGTCCACACAAAAGGCAAAATCAGGGGAACCACAGGAATCACAGGAGATTGTACTGGAGATAAGAACAACCAAGCTTCCTCCTGGTGGAGTGTGAAGACCCACGCTCTGAAAGATTAAAGGGGAAATCTGCAGGGTCAGTGGGGAGGGAGACACCACAGAAGCTAGATGTGGTCCTACATCTATCTTTTAAATACGTCCAGCAGGGCTGGCGACTGCACCACCTCCCTGGGCATCCTTTTCCAATGTTTAGTAACCCTTTCAGTGAAGAAATGTACATAGACAATTTTTTATCCAGTGAAGAGAACATGTGTAGAAGCCATGAGCAGACAGCTTCTCCAAGAAGGGACAGAGTTGTGTCTGCTTCCTTTTTACTGCTGGAGCAAGGATGATCTGAAATTCAACACAGTCCTTCACAGCCACCAGATATTTAAGGGTAGGCTGCATTCATACATGTCACTCCCAAAAGTTACTGTGGAAAGTCCTTCAAGAGATAATGCTAAACCTATAAGCACACCACCTTCACTGCTATGTGAGATGCAGGTTTTGTGGGGTGAGTAAACAACTAGCTATTGCTCATATACAGGATCATGGAATTACCCACAGCTGTCAGCCACAGGACCGTGTTCTCCTGAGCTACATCTGCCACAGAGCATCTAAAGACTATCCAGTGGCTGGCCTGACACATTAATGTTGAGCAATAACTGCCACATGGTGTTTGTCCTTGCTTTCTCCAGGCCAGGATGCAGGCATCTGGTTCAGCTTTCTCAGAGACAACCCACCCCAGCCCAGAGGGCTGCCAGTGCTGTGGACGTGAAGGCATTCAAAGGAAACCCCTGATAAGCTCCTGCTATCACAGAGGGGAGGAGATGCCACAGATTCCTTGCAGATGCAAGAAAATCCTCTCCTGAAGCCCAAAGAAGCCCCACAGGCATTTCTGTGGGGGTGGAGGTTTGCTGCAGCATCAGCCAGACTTCATCACCCTCATGACTCTCCAGCTCCTTTGGTGTCTTGTGCTGTTTTGGAAGACAGGAAAGAGGGGTTAGATATGGTGGATCTGAATGGTTCTCTGGTCATTTCCATCCTATTTGTTCTATCACTGATCCAGATAAACCCACAAAAGCTGAAAATCTGTTGTTGTCACCTGAACAGTTAGTGGTTTCCTGCATGAGAGAAGTGGTAGCTTCCCAAACTGGATCATATTAAGTATAACAACTACACACAGTGTACTTCCCTACACACAGGACACCACAAACCAATCCTTTCTGGCAATGCTGATATTGCTAACCTGGGTGCAGTTTCCACTTACAGAGGCAGCCAGTCCAGTTCACAGGATCTGCTGAGAAATACATTGCTTTGCTGACTGACCACACTCACAATAAGTTCAAGCTGTGAATCTCTAGGAGTCCTGGACACTGGACGCTGCAAGTGCTATAGAGGTTTCTGATGAGAGCTACACAAATTCATGAAAGTAAAAAATCCATGAACAGCTACTAAACATGGACACCCCTTTATGGCCAGTGGTTGCCCACAACGTGAATTTTTGGAGATTGTTAAATAACCCTGGGGAAATATGTAACTTCTTTTTGCACGCTCCTTTGACACTCCTCCATGGGTGGCTACTGGCTGGCTGACTGTGGTGTCTAGTGGGATAGGATGTCACCATTTCAGTCTTTATTAGCTTGTTCTTGAATAACTTGGTGGTGCTGACAGGAGAACTCTTGAAATATATCCCCAGCTCTACTGTTCACCAGCATGAGTCCTGAGCATCCACTCCTCCTCCCTGCCCAGTTCCCCATCCTGAGGGCCTGACCAAGACACTTCATTCTGAAGTGGCTCGGGGTGAGCAGAAATGATTCACACCATGCTGTGAGATCTTTTCTAAAACACCCAGCCCAGCTTAGTGCTGGAAATGTGGTCAGTTCCTTGTTCCTTGTAAGTAATTCACTTCCTCTTTGTTCTCTCTTCCTCTGTGCAATGCAGGTAGCAACTCCTTCCAGTCCCAGGACATCTAAGAACACACATGTCCTAGCTTCCACTTTGTCACTGGTGAGGACAGTGGTCAGAAGAGCAAGTAGGAGCATCCTTTGCACAAGTAACAAGTAAAGCCAGCAGAATAGCTCTCTCAGCTCACCAGAGTACTTTAATCCCTAGAGCACTGCAGCAATTCAATGACAATTTAGACATGGTAAAATATTTAGATGAGGGAAATCTATTGCACTGTGGTACAGACCCCATTCTCCCTCCAGGAGCAGGAACAAACCACATCATATGCATCATTTAAAGGCAAACTAGAAGCAAGAGACACTTGAAAACTCACCATGGGGAACAATCATGCCCTGTTTCAGGGCAGTAAATAACTGTCTTGATCTTAGGAAGTGGAGGATTGAAGAACAGATTGTAACTTAGATTAAGATCTGTCTATATGACAGAGCTCAAAAAATGGTGGTTAATGGTACAAAGTCTAGCTGGAAACCTGTAATCATTGGTGCCCCCCAGAGATCCATGTTGGGTCCAGTTTTGTACAATATCTTCATTAATGACCTTGATGATGGGATAGAGTGTCTGCTCAGCAAGTCTGCTGGTGACACTAAGCTGGATGGTCTGGCAGATTCACCTGATGGCTGTGCAAGCCATTCAGGAAGACTTGGACAGACTGGAGGGATGGGCTAAGAGGAATTTAAAGAGGTTCAGTGAGTGCAGCATCCTTCACCCGGTAAGGAGTAATGAACATCAATACAGGGTGGTGGAAAATCTACTGGGGAACACTTCCTTGGAGAGGGTTCCCAGTTCTTGTAGACAGTAATTTATCCATGGAACAGCAATGTGCTCTTGTAGACAAGAAAGCCAGTGGAATCATGGGATGGATCAAGAAGAGTGTGTCCAGCACATGAAAGGAGGTTCTTCTCCCTCTTGACTTTACCTCAGTAAGGCCATATCTGGAATATTTGTCCAGTTCTGGGCTCCTCTGTTCAAGAGGGAAACAGACTTGGCTGACAGAGTTCAATGGGGGGCCACAAGGAAGATTAGGGGACTGGAGCACTGGCAAGTACTCCAAGTTATCAGGAGAGATTGTGAGATCTGTGACTTTTCAGTTTGGAGAGAAGAAGATTATGAAAAGACTAAATCAGTATCTATAAATACATGAAGACTTGGCATCAGGAAGAAGAACCAATCTCTTTTCTCTTATGCCCTATGATAGAACAAGGCATAATGGGTGTAAGTTAGAGCACGAGAAGGTCCACTTCAATATGAGAAAAAATGTCTTTAGTATGAGGATTACTGAGCATTGAAACAGGTTGCTCAGGGAGCTAGTGGATTCTACTTCTCTGCAGACTTTTAAGATCTATCTTGATGCATTTCTTTGTAACCTGTCTCAGATTTTATGATTCTGCTTCAGCAGGGGGAGTTAGACTTGATGAACCCTAGAGGTCCCTTCCAACCTCTAATGATCTGTCTGTGTGTTGTTCACCTCTTACTGACTCTGCTGTTTGTACAGCACTTCATGGGAGAAAGCAAGCAAACAGAGCGGTGAGCCTGCCCACTACTTGCCTGCCTCCTCCTCCGTACAGGCACCATGTCCCCTCCTGAGCCTTCTTTCCTGTGAGAAGGTAGTGTTGTGTGAGGCATCAATCACCACACCATGGACATACAACTATGTCAGCAAGGGTTTGGAGGAGAAATAGCATTGCCAGGGCCATGGAGGCATTGCAAAACCCCTGCTGTGCTCTTTTCTCTGTGCTCATGGTGAGGGCCCACACCTTCCTCCTCCTGGTCAGTTTGTTCCCTGATGCAAGTGAGCTTTGAGATCTGAGAAAAACATGTCTTGGAGCAGAGTGTCAGGCCCTTGTAAGCGCCATGGGGTTTGCAGTGTTCATCTGACCATCCATTCCCTTATGATGGTGGTGCTCAGAAGTTTTGAAACAAAAGTCTCTGAACTCACAAGACCTGTTTGAAGTCCAGACTAGCAACCACTTTAGAAGCAGCACTGTGACCAAGAGTTTTTTGGTATACAGCATGCTTGTTGTATGTAGCTGCAGGGTGGTTCGATGAGGAGATGCCCAGCTTTATAGTGATCTTCTCGGAGAGCATCTTGACTATCAAAGCATCTGTTTATACAAGAGCTTCAGATAAATTCTGGTTCGCTGTTATTTCTATTGTACAATTAACCATGTGGTTTTGACTCTGATCTGTTTGGCAGCAGCACCAAAATAACCCATCAAATGCCTTGTACATATAGGCATCAGTCTGCTGGAAGACATTTGCTCTGATCAGCATCTGCACAGAGCAAGATGGGAGCCAGCAGTAACTGAAGTCTGTTTTGCTCTAGGTTGGCAACACAGGAAAAAAACATGCTCATGATTTGCATTTGCTGATTCACACTTGCTAACAGGATTACAAGATCAATCAACACAAGAAACCAAGGCTAATAAATCTTAATCCCCTCTACTTTCTCAGCAGAGTGACCCTAACCAGTAAACCAGAGTCAAAATCTGAAGTATTCTGTCTGTTAGCTAACTCAAGATGCACCTATTTCTAGGAATGAAGTTACATCCTTTGTTGAAAGCTCTCCTGATGCCCATTAATTTCTTCCTGTCTGCTGGAAGAAACTCACAAATCCCATGGAGGAGCCCTACAGCGTTGTCTGGGGGCTGACGGCTCACCACAAAAGTGCTGCTCTGCGTCCCACCCAGCAAGCTGTCTGTCTAGAAGGATTGTGTCCCTCCCCAGATGCTGTCACCACTCACCGAAGAACTCAGCTTTATTCAGAGGTTTCCTTTTCAAGCATTGACCGGTCCTGCTGGATCAAGCCTGCTCAGCTTTCAGCACCTGATAGAATCGTAAGCTGAGGCAAACGTAAGCAAAGGATGAAAACAGAGGATAGAGATCTAGAACAGGCAGTTGCACATACAGCAATGTTTTGTTATGCACAAAGGTGCATGAAATATGTTTGAGGAGAAAAAAAATCTACATAGATAGGAGTGTTGTTTAGAGTCCAGTATATTATCAGATTGGGGAAAATGCCACGTGAATGAGTCACGGGAGCATCAGTCAGTGGCTGTGCACAGAAAATGCCACAAAATTAGCTGTTGTAGTCCCTACTGGCATTCACACAGTATCATTTCATGTTTTCCATAAATGATTGACTAAAGAGTGCCCTGGGCCACTTTCTTGCATTACAGTTACCCTACTCCAGCCCAATCCCTACTCTCACCTTCTCCTCTTAAATAAAGCATATTTTAAGGAAATAACTTGTTCAGATCATCACTGGAGACAAATAAAGGCTCTTTGGAAAAGGTTTTGCATGTTGCTCCCACAGTCTCTCTCAACTAACCTGCCAGATGGTTGTGGAGTAGCCTGATGCTAAGGAGGCACATCATATGTAACTGACCCAGCAAGTTTTTATATGCCACATGCCTTCAGGAGCTGCAGAACAGTACCTCAGCTCCCTAACTTTTAGAACCTGCACAACTTGAAGGCTGGACACTTGCAAATCAACACTGGAGTGCTTATGTCAAGTCCTGGAGGACTTATAAATCAGAGATGGTGCCTTCACCCTCAGGGAGAAGCTGACATCCAGACTCTGGAGATTCCACAGCATTGGTATCATCCTACAGCAGGACAGCTTTTGTCTCAGCGCCTATTTCAGTCACTCCAAATGGGCAGGGACAAAAATGAAATTAAGGGGTCTGGGACCAAACTAGGGCATCCAAGGGAGATTATCTGAGGAAAGTCTGGGAAGTAGGAGGGTCCTACATTCATTTTGATATCTCCTGTGCAGCAGAAGTGCAGAAGACAGAAGCACAGGACTACTCATGGTGGATCCCAGAGTCTGGTCTGTGGTGGGACCTGTAGGTCATACCAGACTGCTTTTGCTATGAATTTCACAGGAGGATGGGTTGGAAGCATCAACAGAGTGGGATGTTGCCTGAGTCTTCTATCACTGTTGCATCTGAGTGGCACCAGTCAGGCCTCTTATGCTCCCCCTCAGAGCCTAGAACTGCTTGGTCTTGGCAGATACAGGACAGAGCCCACCCTCCCACAAGCACTAGGCAGCAGGGAAGGTCTGTTTTCCCATGCTGTATCATAGAATCATAGAATCATTAGAGATTGGAAGGGACCTCGAAACATCATCTAGTTCAATCTCCCTGTCACAGCAAGATCACATAGAACAAGTCACACAGGAACAGATCCAGGTGGTCCTGGAACGTCTCCAGAGAAGGAGACTCCACAACCCCCCTGGGCCGCCTGTTCCAATGCTCCGTTACCCTCACTGGGAAGAAGTTCCTTCCGATATTTCTATGGAACCTCCTCTGTTCCAGCTTGCACCCATTGCCCCTTATCTTGTCACCAGATGACCTTGAGAAGAGCCTGGCATGCTGTAAAAACTCACAAAACTGGAGGTGCATTCCATCAGCACACAGAGTCTTGCAGAAAACAGCAGGGAAAAACAGCTTCTGGCTTAGCTTTCAGCTTCAAGATGCTCTTCATGAGAGCACAGAAGGGTGTTTGTCATCGAATTGCCTTCAAAGTCAATTTATTTACCATGCAGCTGCTTGGGTGGCTGTAAATGGCTGCATGACAGCGTGTGTGTCCCATCCAAATGTGAGCATGGGCAAGGTAAATGCCAACCTGTCTAACCCTAACCCTTGTGCCATGGGGGCTTGGCCACTCAGTCACCCTAACCATCCATGCTTTGCTGTTAATCAGATCACACCTTATTAGCCTTGTTTCATGGCAGCACCTGACCTGCGTCATGTACGTCTGACACCAACTGGGAAATCAGAGCATGTCCAGAGGCAATGATGGGGGCAAGATTTCATATATACAAGTCAGCTGCAAAGATTGCATTGATGTTTGTGAAGCAGAACTGGTTGGCTGGCACTAGCAAACATCTAAACCAGTTTGATTGTGAAGCACCTTGGTGTTATTTGCCTGGATTTCATGTGTATTTTGCATTTAAGTCATAAAAAGAAATATTCAAAGTAAACGTGTTTACACATGCAAATAGCACCATGAAGAAGCAGTCACTGTGACTGAGGTAACACCTGTCTGATTATCAAATACACCCTTCGTGTCCTTTTCTAAAGACAGATGACTGAAAATCCATTTCTGGACAGAGGATCTGCTTTCTATCCCCATATGACCATTTTCCAATCAGTAGTAGTAAGCTTTTTGGATCAGGGACTGACTACCCCAATGTGTCTGTGTAAGTCTGGTACAATCAGGAAGAGCCTACTTATTATTGCTGTAATAACTACCTCTGCCAACATGAATTGTAGCAAAGAGGATCTACAAAGAAATGCTTGCATCTACTGCGCATGGGTGAGCAGACACCCTGTGAGTTCTCTGTGTTAGCACACTAGAAAAGCCACAACACAACCTAGGGTATATGTTTTGCCACAGTGGCTTTAGGTGCTGGAGGAAGACCTGTATCTGCCCTACCTGACTGGCCTGTTATGGCTCCTTGAAGTTGCTGCTACGTGATACCATAAGGTGATGTCAAATAATATCTTAGCTCTCACTGAGATCTTTGGGCATTTGTGACTTCGAGCATGTCATGACATTGTGGTTTGATCCTGGCTAGGGTCCAGTAACAGGGATAGGGTCTAAAATGGTCCTGTAAGAAGTTTTGAGAAATCAGAAAAAAACCCCTTCTCCTGACTCAAAACCCAACCCTGTCTCCACCAATCAGCTCCTCTGCAGGGAAACATGCCGGGGGGGGGGGGGGTTTTTGGTGGGTTGGGNNNNGGCTTTTGGTTGGCTAGTGGGACCACAGATTTAGGGACTCTCACTTGGGAGACATATGGAACTTGTGAAAATTAGTTTTCCGAGGTCAGGTTCTCTCTTTTCTGCCTGTGGAACTTCAGTGTTAGTATTGCCCTTCCTGTTGTTTTCGGTTCATTAACATTTTGCTAATTATGTAGAGTTTGTCCCAGGATGATTAAGGTGGCGAACTCTTGGCATATGATCATCTCCAGTTCCAAGCCTTGCACAACTGATGACCAGCACCACTCACCTTCCATTGTGTTTGTTTATGATTAGAAAAGGCAGATAAACCCCACATACCGTGTGGGATTGTTCTGGAAGATAAACTAGGCTCCTGTAGCACCTGCAATGCTAACAAATCCCCGTGATTTAATCCCAGGAGTCTCAGAAGTACCAGTACCTTCTCTGTCTGTCCAGCACAGCTGAGTGCCATACCAACATGACTCACAACCTGAGAGAGATCCCATGTTGCCCAACCTCAATCCTACTTTAAACTGGTGAAATTTAGAACCTGTACACCCTATTAACCACTAGTTCCTCTAAATTAGTATCCTATCTAGTCATGTTTACAGGCCACTCCTGGGTAGCATGAGATGTTCCTGAGTTCATGACATTACTCTGGTTGGGATGGACACTTTCATGACCTTCACAGATGATGGTGACTGGAATGGGAAAAACTTTCCATGGGCTAAATGCCATTGTAAAACTCCCTACCTTCTGGTGTACCTTCACCATACCTTCAGTATGTGTGTGCACTTGAGGGTTCCCATGAAACAGAGAAGGAGTAACTGACAGGTGCATGGGGGATTTCAACTAATTATGCATATTTTTCCCCCATCAGCAGGGTGAGAACTAAAGATCTAACAGCTGTTGCTTAATGGATTCCTAGAGAGCACACAGATATAATGCTGATAAGCACCACTTAAGAACCACAGCAGAAAAGAGAAATAATGATGTTACGCAGTTCAGGTCTTAGTATGACTTTATAACAACCTGGTTTTCCTTCCCCTTATTTATTGTAGAATTTATAGTAATATAGCTGAAAAGAATTTCTATAGCATTTTGAAGGTGGTAAAGCTTCAGAAAGGGGACATCTGTTGAACTCCTGCAGCTGCTTATGGAAACTGGAGGGAGCCACATCACATGCCCTGCAAAACCTGACATAAAATAATATCCATTGAAACCTAACTGTTTGGATCCTGTGCTGGTTGGGTGTCTAGAATCACAGAATCATTAGGGATCAGAAGGGTCGAAAGATCATCTAGTCCAATCCCTCTGCTACAACAGGATCACCTAGACCAATTCACACAGGAACAGATCCAGGTGGGTTGGAAAGTCTCCAGAGAAGGAGCCACCACAATGCCCCTGGGCAGCCTGTTCCGATGCTCAGTCACCCTCACTAAGAAGAAGTTCCTTCTGATATTTATATGGAACCTCCTATGCTCCAGCTTGCACCCATTGCCCCTTGTTCTATCACCAGAAGACATTGAGAGGAGCCTGGCTCCATCCTCCTCACATCCACCCCTCACATTTTTACAGACATTAAGGAGGTCAGCCTCCTCTTCTCCAAGCTCAAGACACCCAGCTCCCTCAGCCTTTCCTCATAAGAGAGGTGCTCTACTTCATCCATCACCTTTGTTGCTTTTCATTGGACACCCTCCAGCAGCTCTGTGTCCTTCTTGAACTGAGGGACACAGAACTGGACACAATGCTCCAGATGTGATCTCACTAGTGCAGAGTAGAGAGGGAGAAGAACCTCTCTTGATCTGCTAACCACCCCCTTTCTGATTCACCCCAGGATGCTGTTGGCCCTCTGGGCCACAAGAGCACATTGCTGACATCCTGCTGTCCACTAGGACTCCCAGGTCCCTTTATCCTGCACTGCTGTCCAACAGGCCAGTTCCCAACCTATACTGGCACCTGGGGTTGTTCTCACCCAGATGCAAGACTCTACCCTGACCCTTGTTATACTTTATTCAGTTTCTCTCTGCTCAGCTCTCTAGATTGTCCAGGTCTTGCTGACCACAGCTTTCTGGGGTGTCACCTACACCACCCAGCTTTGTGTCATCAGCAAATGTTGACAGTGCACTCTTATCCCTCATCCAAGTCATTAATGAATAGATTGAAGAGGATGGTCCCAGGACTCATTCCTGAGGGGCCCCACTAGATACAGGCCTCCAACTAGACTCTGTCCCATTAACCACTACTCTCTGGCTTCTGTCTTGCAGCCAGTTCATGACCACTACCCATTCACCCAGTCCACACTGCCTCAGTTTGGCTGTGAGGATGCTATGTGAGACTGTGTCAAATGCCTTACTGATGTCAAGATAGACCACATCTACCACTCTACCATCACCTGTCCACCTGGTTATACCCTCATAAAAGGCTACCAGATTGGTCAAGTATGACTTCCCCTTGGTGAAGCCACGTTGACTGTCCCTAATGACCCTCTTATCCTTGATGTGCCTAGAGACAGCATCCTGGACAAGTTGTTCCATCACCTTCCCTGGGATGGAGGTGAGGCTGACTGGTCTATTGTTACCTGGGTCCTCCTTCTTACCCTTCTTGAAGATTGGGGTGATATTTGCTAACCTCCATTCTCTAGGCTCCTCTCCTGATCCCCATGACTTAGAAAAGATGACAGAGAGTGGCTTAGCAATGACTTCTGCTGTCTCCCTTAGCACGTGTGGGTGCATCCTATCAGGATGGATTTATGTACATTCAGTTTGGTCAACACATCCCTAGCCCAGTCCTCATCAACCAAGGCAGGCTCCTCTCTTGCCTTAACTTCTTCTGGAGCCTCAGCAGTCTTGATGGCACCAGAGAAACCATGGGACCAGGAAAGCCAAACCATTTGGATCTTTGACTTTCACCAGAGCACAGCCTACCAGAGGAAAGGTGTGAGCAAAATGAAGAGGTGACCATCCCGTGAGTCCCACACACTGGCCTCTGCGCAGACACCACGATGACGATTTCCATGCCGGGCTCATTCCATACCTCAGACTCCAAGAGGTGGCAGCAGTGCTCCTGCCTTCTTCAAATAGCTCTGATATGGAACAAGCATCTTCCCCTACCTTTGGGACAGAAGAACTGAAACCCTGGCAACAAGCACAGGATCACTGAATTATTTAGGCTAGAAAAGACTTGTAAGATCATCAAATCCAGCCTAGGGAACATGGATTCTCTCAGACACCTGCAGCATCTTTGAGCTGAACCAGCAGTTGTAGTGGGCCCTTCTCTGTAGAAAAGGATAGTGCAAGGCACAGGGAAGAATTAATTCTTTTTTAAGTAATTTTTTGCATCTGGCTTATTTTTACTTGTTAATGAAGAGGGAAAATATCTTTCTGGAATTGAAAATAGCCCTAAGTCTAAGTTCATTGTCCCCAAGGGGAAGCTTGCTGTCACTGCTCACCACAAAAACTTCTGCAGAAATAT
The DNA here is from genome assembly GCA_013397515.1 of Upupa epops. NCBI lineage: Eukaryota > Metazoa > Chordata > Aves > Bucerotiformes > Upupidae > Upupa > Upupa epops. Next base: position 40,468 of record VZRI01005109.1, on the reverse strand, counting down.
GTGGAGAAACCTCTCTGAGATGTCTGGAGACTTAAGGCTGGAGATAGAGTCATAATTCTAGGTCAGAGCAAGAAGAAAGAAAAAGAGAAAATACAGGTCTTGTCCCAAAGATGCTACAACCTCAACAAACGAAATGTGTGAAGGCCAAAATAAACAAACAACTGCAGTCTGGGACAAAAAACCATCTCACTAGTTCTTGGTACAACTCTGTAGTGGTGAGTCTTTCACCTGAGGAAACTAGCAGTGATGTGCAACTGATGATTCCACACTCACCACTACGGTGGATGAGCTGAAGCAATGCTAATGTGACCATTCATGATTATAGGTCTCATAGACTCACCACAACAGGGTCCTGTGGTCCTTATGCCTGATGACTTCCTGTGTTTGGAGACCCTCTCTCACAACAACGGGATACAGCAGTATTTAAAATCTGTCAAAGTTCTGAAGTACCCCAATAAGTGCTATTTTTGAAATTCTTAGTGGGAGACAGGCTTTGGCATCTCAGGATGTCTCCAGGCTTATCTTGACCTGACCTGATGTGAGTTTTTTTTAACAATTGCTAGTGCCTTCTATATAACCTGTTCTAATTTTGTGTCTGTGATACATATATGGAAAAACACCAAATGTCAGTTGTCACTGCATAACAGTAAATAGAACTGCATGCTAACAGTAGCTGAGGGAAGCTGCTGTGCAGCTTTCAAACTTCATTTGGGAACCACCAAGAAGGAAAAAGAGTGTGATGAGAAAACCAATAAAACTAGTCCCAAGCAAACTGCAGACCTGAGAAGAAAAACCTGGAAGCACAATGAACATTGTGCTTCTCCCTGTGAACAACTGGGTACACAACTTACAGACAGCCCACAGCTTCTCTGCTTGAGAAGGATACTGCCCCAACAACTAGAATCAAAGGGACATTAGAAAACTAAGGCTAGAACTGTACTATCAACAGGATAAGATACTAGCAAGGTGTTTTTTATAAGAGTATTAAGGGTATTACTAGTAATAAAATTTTTCTATATTATTTTGGATTATAAGTGTTAGTATTATTGCAACTGTACTACTAATAACTTAATTATGTCTTGATTAGGTTAAGATTTTAATTAACTTTTGGCTCTGTATGAATAGAATGTGTTCATCTTTCCCCATAAAAATATTTTAATGTAGCTGCTAGAAACTCAAGACTCATTGCCAGGCACTCGCAGAGCTGAGAAAACCTCTCCAGACCGTGACGTCAAAGGGATGAGAGAACTCTACACAAATCCTTTCTGTCCTGCTCAGTCTGTCCTGCCCAGTTTACCTGCATAGGACATTGTTAACTCTGGCAACAACCACCAACCTCCGGAAGTCATTGGCATCAGTATCCACAATTTCAGTCAGCAGCTGAGGCAGTGAGAGCTGCAGATCTGTAGCAATTCAAGATGTTTCTATTGGAACTTTTCCAGACATCACCTTAAGCAAACACATCACCTACTCCCAGCTTGAGTCCATAAACAGACAACCATTCCCACCACTACTTTGGCTGTCTGTTTAGCCCTTAATCCATCCAGACTGATCTTTCTCAGTCTTATTCATCTCAAAGGACTGTAAGCTGAAATAACTGGTGAGGGAACGGTCTCTTACATCAAGAAACTGCACAGGCTCACACCACCTTTAAATAGTCCAGGATTAAAGTCCTTTGAGAAGGGCTCAATTGCTGGTTGTGGTTGGTAACAATGCTTCAAGAAGAGTCACAGCTTGGAAATAAATATAGAAACATATTTCTCAGTGACATGCTTGTCACTTTATCCTCAGATATTTCCTCATCCAGGAACTTTGCAACCTCCCAGAGTGTGCAAGCATCAGGCTGATCATCACTTAAAGCACCTGAAAATATTGCAGAAACCTCACCATCTCCCAAAGCACACTGCCACCATGCAAGCAGGTGTAGAAACCAGGGTGGCACCTCAGCCTCACAAGAAAACCAAGTAATACTTAATAGAGGCAAGAATAGCTTGAAATAATTTGTGTTAAAAGCTTTGGAGGCTGGAATAAACTGAGATGTTACTGTCAAGCTGCTCTAACAGTCATTTAGTTTGAGTTTTCTTCTGATAAAATACTTTTATACCTAGAAAAATATTCATTCTGAGAGTGCTTTACTTTCTGATAGGATGGGAATTCAAAACTTTTCAATATTCTGGCTTTAAAAAAATTACTTTTCAACCTTCTTCTCCACCCTTCACAAGGTCATTCACTACTGTTTGTGGAGTATCATGTCCTTCACTGAAACATGCACACAACAGCTAACAAAGTGTTGGCTCATTTAAGATATTACTAAAGTTTGGAAAGTGTCATCTGGGTTGGAGTTAATGAATTCAGATATCTGTGGGGGTTCTTTTCCTAGGATACCCATTCCCGACTACCAGTCATAGAATCATAAAATCATCAGAAGGGACCTTGAAAGATCATCTGCTCCAACCCCCTTCCACATCAGGACATCCTGACCAAGTCACAGAACAGAACATTAAGGATTGGAAATGACCTGGAAAGATCATCCAGTCCAACCCCCCTGCCACAGCAGAATCACCCAGACAAAGTCCAGGTGGGTTTCAAACTTCTCCAGAGAAGAATCCTCAAACCACCTGGCCAGCCCCCTCACCCCTGCCCCTGCCCCATCACCCTCCCTGGGAAGAAGTTATAGAATCAGTCAGGGTTGGAAGGGACCACAGGATTATCCAGTTCCAACCCCCCTGCCATGGGCAGGGACACCCCACCCATGATCTGACCTGCCAGAGCCTCATCCAGCCCAACTTTAAATACCTCCTGGGACGGGGCCCCAACCACCTCCCTGGGCAACACATTCCAGGCTCTC
>VZRI01005109.1:0-37293 GCA_013397515.1 Upupa epops | reverse complement strand
CCAGATGCAAGACCTTACACTTGGTCTTGTTAAACCCCATGAGGTTGGCCTGCGCCTACCTCTCCAGCCTATCCAGGTCCCTCTGGATGGCATCCCTACCCTCCAGCATGTCTGCTGAACCACACAGTTTGGTGTCATCAGCAAACTTGCTGGGGGTGCACTCAATGCCTCTGTCCATGTCACCGACAAAGGTGTTGTACAAGACTGGTCCCAGGACTGATCCCTGAGGGACTGCTCGTCACTGGCCTCCACTTGGACATGGACCCATTGACAGCCACTCTTTGGGTGCAGCCATCAAGCCAGTTCTTTACCCATCTAGTGGTCCACCCATCAAACCCATGTTCCACCAGTTTGGAGACCAGGATGTGGTGCGGGACAGTGTCAAAGGCTTTGCTCAGGTCCAGCTGCTCACCCCTCATCCATTAATGTTGTGACCTGTTGAAGGCCACCAGGTTTGTCAGGCAGAATTTGCCCTTGGTGAAGGCATGCTGGTTGTACCCAATCACCTCTTCACTATTCTCCTGTCTCAGTAGTACTGCAGGAGGATCTGCTCCATGATCTTACTGGGCACAGAGGTGAGACTGACTGGCCTGTAGTTCCCTGGCTCCTCCTTCCGACCCTTTTTGAAAATAGGAATTATGTTTCCGCTTTTCCAGTCAGTGGGACTTCACCAGACTGCCATGACTTTTGGAATAGAGTAGAGAGGGGTTTAGCAGCCTCATCTGACAGTTCTCTCAGTACCCATGGGTGTATCCCGTCAGGTCCCATGGACCTGAACCCTTTCAGGTTCTTCAGGTGGTCATGAACCTGATCTTCACTTACGATGGGTAGTTCTTCCTTCCAGTCCCTGCTTTTATCTTCCATGACTGTGACTGGAGGCCTTTGCCGTGAAGACTGAGGTAAAGAAGTTCATTGAGAACCTCAGTCCTCTCCACCATTATGAAAACAGCCTCCAAGGAGTATTCCTGATTTGCCACACTGCTGTGGTGTTTTCCCTCACCAGTCTCTCTCTCTCTCCACTGAATTCACTACAGCTCCTGCCAAGAAGCAGCTTCTCTACTTTTATGGCTTTGCTCTGTGGCCTATGACCACTTTTGGCACTGCACTGCATACACCTAGTGCAGTGTCCAAGAATCCAGAGCTGGCAGAGCTGCTAAAGACACGTGAATTATGTGAGGAAATGGAGAAGGAAAGGAAATTCTTTTTAGCCCTGTGGGGGAAAAGCCACTATTAAAAATAAATTGTCCCGTGGTGTATGGAGTTAATAAGGAGTGCTTTCCTGCACTTCCTCCTGCCATCTCCTCCACAGTAATACTCCCAGCTTCTTCCAGAATCTGATGCTAGTTTGGCTGGAGATCTGGAAGCTTTGCTGTGGCTGGCAGGCTTAGGATGACACTTGCACCACTCTGTTAGCCAGGGTATAAGTGCTTCTCAGCCAACAGACAGCAGCACCATGATGTATATAGTCTGTATATTGTCTATTGTGTGTATATATATAGTATGCTTTGCCGAACTCCGTCTTTGGCTTGTGGGGAGGGAGAGGGGAGTAGCAGTAACAAGCTCTATCAGTTGTAAGTTTTCACAAAACTAAGCAAATTCAAATCCCAGAGATCTCTTATTAGACTGAAAATGTGGTGGAAATAATTTATGGATTCAAAAGCTTTTTGGGACACAGTGGAGGAAGGCGAAAAAAATAGAGGGGAAAGAGTAAAAACAAAGCTTAATTTCCTTAGGTCATCAGACTTAAAAATATTGGCAAAAAGCTGTGCTGTGGACTTCACACACTAATTTAGCACAGGGTAGCATGTAGATACCAATAGAAATCCATGACTGATACAGTGCAAGTGTGAGGACATGCTTACTGTAGCTCATAACTGATCTGCTGGGCCCACTACAGTCCCTTCATAGCTAATTTTATGCAAGTGCAAGTAATTACCAGAAAGGGCAAAGAGAGAAAGGGAGAACAAAAAAAGGAATACAGCATGAAATCTATGCCAAAAGACAGCCTTTATCTGGCTGCTAGCTTTTGTGTGCCTCTGGGTAGGAAGAGGGTATGGCTGAGGGAAATGGATATCCCTCTGCTCAGGAGTAACTGACAGGACACTGCCTTCTGGTGCTCATCTCTACATGGGAACAAGAGATTGTTGCCTGACTGCAGGCATAGAGTGACCCCATTGAAGCCCAGCTGGTTCTATGGGAATTCCAGGTTCCCTGGCTGACACCTCTCTGAAGAGGCTCCAGAGAAAACCAGTGAAACCAGCAACTTGGAACACTCCAAAAAGGTGTGATTTCTGATTATTCCTGATGGACCTCCACCCAGGATTTTTCTGGCATTCTATGCTTTGTCTTGAAGGTGTTGAATTTGTCTTTTGCAAGGCAACTTTGTGAAGTGCTTGTTGAAGAAATATCCCAAATGAGGTTATAAAGCTGCATGTGACTACCTTCACAGCCTTTCACAGCAAGACACAACAAGAAATTAAGCATAGGGAAGGGTCCAATAGCACCCCTAGCATGTGGCATCAAGGTCTGCCAACTGTCTAGTCCACATCAGAAAACATTCTGCCTAGCTGGCTGGTTTTTTTGTTTGAAATTTTAATTTTTTTCTCCTGCTGGTGAATTTTATTCCAGTTATTTTAGTGATTTTCATTTCTGTTACTGAGGCCTATATACACAGTAATTAGGAGGTGAATAGTCCAATTCTGGGCACCAAAGCTGAGTTTATTTCTTTGAATTTCTTCATGGGCCTCCTGTCTTCATGAAGACCTCCAGCCATTATTGAAATTCAAAAGCCAAACTGGTGCCAACCTATGTCCTCCCAGAGAATTCTCCTTGAGAGAGCTCTGCTTCTTGTCACACTCAGCTAAAAGCAACAGGAGTTGGGAGGTACTGACACAAAACAAGACAAAAAACAGAGTGGTGAACTTTTCCATGCAGTTGTCAAGAAGAAAAAACCCTTTTAGAAAAAAAAGAATCCTATTTCTGTCTTCACTGTTTCTTTTAAAGGTATCCTGCCCTTACCTTTTTGAGTTGCCAGTCAACTCTTACTTCAGTTAGAAACTCTACTCCAGTCTAAATGTCTGGAGTTTAAACCAGCCCTGCTCACTCTGGTTCTTTCTCATGGATTGTGTTGAAACACTGGAGAGCTGAAAAGCTGAGCTGACATGGGTTTGGAGATTTTGTGGAAGTGCAGCATAGCCACAGAGGCTTGCTCAAGAGCTGGTACTGTGTCAGAAGAATCTCTAGATGCAAGGCAAGGAAGAGTCTGTGCTCTGGCAAGAACCACTGGCCATCAGGCTGACACTATCTTCCTGTAAATTACAAAAAAGGGAGTGTTGAGCAGTTCCTCATGTGCCCTAGACAGGATTGGGACAGAGGAACCAAAGTTCCTCCCCCTCCAGGGTGGGTGGAGGCAGTGAGGAGGATGGCTATGAACCAGAAGTGTGCCTTGCACAGCCCAGTAACATCTGATCCCCCAACAGTCATTATTCTCCTCTTTAGGACTATCATGAACAGCATGGGAACCTCCCTTTGAATGTTGTGGATCACCATATGTGTTGCTTAACTGACCATGAACAGATTAATTCTCCATGAAAAAAGAGTGAGGAAGACGTATATAAGGTGCACAATTTGTTTCTCATCCCGGCCAGTAGTATTTTCTGCAGGGACTGAAGTTTAGCCATGGAGATGCAAACACAGCTGTTGTCGTGACTAACCCTTCCTCCTTTCCACCAGGCCATCTGCATGGAGCCCAGAGGCAGGATTTTCTGCACAAAACTGTTGAGGAAAAGAAGCTGCAAATGAGGAATGACTCTGGTTAATGACTTGGTAACACTTGAATGGCATTGATTAATGACCAGGTCTACTTCTACTGGACATGACTTTCATATGTCCTGCAGGCTGTCAGTGTCATAAGCACAAGGTGTTTTCAGTCTGGGACCATTCATGGCACGCGGTACTTGTTAGCAGTTTGGCAGCTTACAGTGACTCTGGCATGTAGTTTGCATTACGGTCAGTTCCCACAACCTGACAAATTTACAAATATTGAAGACCCCATTTCTAATCTATAGGAAAAAGCATTTCCTGTGCTCCTGTTGGCAAACTTACTGAGTGAACCATAGACATTTGAGTCCACATGGCAAATAAATCAAGCTGCAGCTACAGTCTTCGAACAAGGACACTGAGTCACACTACTCCAAAACTTCTGGCCAGATACACTATTTATCAGACCACTACTACTGTGGTAACCATGGACTCAACAACCCAGCAAAGAAAGGGAGGGGTGAAGTCAGACAATTAAAATATCTGAAATCTGTCATTTTATAGACAAAGTGTAAGAAAACATAATAATATTTTAAAAGCCTGACTTCTTAATCATGGAATGGTTTAGGTTGGAAAAGATCTTAATTGTCATCTGTATCCATAACCCCTGCCATGGGCAGGGACACTTGATCAGAGGCCTGTCGTACCTGGTCTTCAACTCTTCCAGGAAGGGGGCATCCACAATCTACTTGGGCAACCTGTTATAATACCTTAAGCATTCCCCAAGCCTTGTGCTTATAGATACTATAGATTAACACCCAGCAACATTGCCTGCTGAAGCTCTCACTTCTCAAGCTGTTTCCCAAGCTGCATCAACCTCTTTGGACCCAAGAAGCCCTACAAGATGGATCCTTGTCTAGGGGCCACAAAAGGCTTTGTAGTTTCCTTGGGCTATATTCTCACAGCTCTCTTTGACCTGCATGGAATCAAATACCTACAACCAGCTGCTTTTTCGGAAATCAGCTGCGAACAGTTTTCACGTTTTCTCTGGCAAGCCCCAGCATCTCAGGAGGTCTCCAGCAGGCACATGCTTGGAAAGCATGTTCTGTGATCTGATGTTCCCTATCTAATTCTGCTGAAGGAGAAAATCTGAATTTGTCACTGCAACAACACAAATACCTGGGCAGGAGTCCCAAGAGCTTGTTCCCTGGAGGCTAAATCAAACTTGAGGTGTGACTGTGGGAGGCAATGAACAGTGTAAGGAAACTTTGCTTCCTGTGATCTGCAGTGTCCTGTCAGCAACCAAGTATTCAGTTCTGGATCAGTACTAACCAGCTCTGATTTGCACATCAACTTTCAGCTTCTTGAAAGTCACAACACTGTGGATGTGTCCCTCTCTACCTGATGTGGTGTATCTGCAATAGAGGTACCTCGGTCAGTACTGGGGATCTCAGTACAAACAGAAACTTGCAGTGTAAGTAGAACTAGAGAATATAATTGCCTATGGCTGTATTGACTCATTCACCCCAAGAGATTTATCATGGACTTGAAGGGGGATACTCACCTATTGCGAAGCCCACACTTGGTCAAATGGCTACAGTCCTGCTATCCTCTCCTGAAATGGATGGGAAAATTTGCCCAGTCTCTGGCATGTAGCAGGACATGTGTTCCTCCTGTCTGAAAGAATGACTGCTTGTTCACTCACGTTTTGTTTTCAGTTTGTCTTTGAAGAAGTGTAATCCCCAAAATACTGGACCTGCTGGCCCAGAATGCTGGACAGACTTCCTCATAAAAGAGCTATGGTCATTATATAAAATAAATAAAGCAACAGCTTTGCATTCCTTTGCAAATGCTCCCCCAGGCCACACTCTGGACAGATAAACTGTGTCCCAGTGTCCCAAGCTCCTGGTATGAAACTGCTGGAGGCAGCAATGCTTCAGAAAAATAGAAGGAAAAAACATTCCCTGCTCCAGATATGCTAGAAAGAATGAGCTATAGGATTTTAGTACCTGATAAGAACAGCTTTGTATGGTGTGTGTCTGTACAGAGACACAGCCTCTTCTTTCCTACCTCTCTTGCCCTGTACCTCCCTAGTCCATCTACAGAACTCAGGGCTGTATCCACCAAACAACAGTATCACCAGCCTGTTGGGCAAAATTCCTGCACGTCCCTCTCCTTATCTCCAATCACATCAGCAACAGGTTTTCTGACCAGCTCAGCATTTTGGGAAAGAATTGAAATTTCAGAGGAGAAAGGGTGTAAATTGGACCACAAGAATTTCCATCTCAATATGAGAAAAAATTTATTTACTGTAAGAGTTACTGAGCATTGGGCTGCCCAGGGAGTCTACTTCTCTTTTAAGACCTGTCTTGATGAGTTTCTTTGTAATCTGTCTTAGGTTTTATGATTTTTCTCAAGCAGGGGGTTTGGAATTGATGACCCCTACAGGTCCCTTCCAACACATAATGATCTGTGTGGATATCTGTGTGTGTAACTACACTACTCTGGAGTGAGTAGACAGTGGTCTGAGTCCTCTTCACTGTGCAAAGCAGGAGATAAAGCTGTTGATGTGGTCAGTACTGTGAGTAAGGAAGGCCAGCCATTCAGGGCTACTAGTTTCTGTCTGTAACTCATATGTAGCTGAAGTGTCTGCAAGATCTAAGGGAGGATCTAGTATTTAGCAGTCTCTGTGTCTGCGTCTCTGTGGGAGGAGAGTTTGTATATAAGAAGTTGCAGGTGGAAATGACCCAGCTTGGTTTCTAAGGCCTGGTTCAAAGCCCATTTAAATCAAAGGGAGGTGTTCCACTTACTGTGAAGGGTTTTGTCCACATCTCTCCTAAGCCGTCCTTAACATGCTTGTGACCTCAGGGCTGCTCCCTGCTGCATATCCTGAATTAAACCCTGCAAGATGTGGAACTTCCCGTGTTCACTCCAGAGCTAGTTTTACAGGAAATCACTGGAGATGGTCTACTCTAAATGCTTAACAGTAAGTGTTGTTCATTCATCATTCGTTGCATAAGGCATGGAGATCCTGTTTTTTGATTTGGGTTTGTAAATTGGCGCCACCAAGGTTTATTTATCTTTTGTGTTGCTTTTATCTGAATACACTCCTGCACCACCTCCCTTCCAAGAAGCCAGACTGGAGATCAGAAGGGCTCATCACCTTCCTCCATGCCTTGGTCTTTCATGTTTCTACTAGCTCTTCTTGAGCTGCCTATAAACTGTCTAAAATGAAAGCATCCAATTCTGGAAGGTCTTCTCACTTGATTTGCAGAGATCAGAAGCGATAACCCCTTGCTCTGATATGCACAGATGGTTCTGCTGCAGTGTAGTGTATTGAAGAGCCTCTTATCAATTTCCTATAAATGTGTTTATAGCCTGTAAACAAGTTACTTTTCTACCTTTCTTTTCAGTGAGATATGGTTTTACACTGCTGAAGACTTTAATTGTAAAGCACTTTGTTTCACACTTGTGTGTTTTAACAGCCTTTAAAAAATGCGTATGCTGGAACAGAACCAAGCAGTAGTGTGTCAGTCATAAAGAGGCTGGGTTGTTTCCACTTTTTACAACCATGATTATACATCTACAGGTTGAGACAGCTTTGTTTATCACAACATGGTGCATGGATCTCAAAACTGAGACACCTCTTCTCTCTGCACTACAAACTCTATCCAGAAATATTGCTGTTTGCTCGTTTCCTACTTGTCTTTCTCTAACTACTAGCCCAGCAATATGGCTCTCTGGACATGTCTTCCCATGTTTTGTCCAGGCTGAACAAACCCATTTAGCATTTCCATTTTGATAACATCACAGGTTAAAGTAGAACAAACAAAAAGTGAAGGGTTGAGCCATTGGAGCAGATCATGCACTGCCATGGGAGTACCACGGACAGTAATGTAATGTTCTGCATGAATGTGCAGGAGATGTGTTCAGGGATAATGTACTTACATAGATAGAGATTTTTTTTAATTCCAGGGTGTTATCAGATCTGGAAAAATGCTGAATGAGTGGGTGACTGCAGTATCAACCTATTGCTACACCATGAAGGGGGAGCTGTGTTCCCTTTCTAACATCCACGCTGCTGTTGCACAACCACTGCAAACACTTAACTAAGACTAACCAGATAATTTTCCCTGCATTAAATCTATATTATCAACTCACCCTTCAACCCTGAAATACATTTTCATTCTCAGACTCACACACCTTTTTCTGTAATAGATCATGTCAAAATCTCCTCTTAATAATTTGGTGGAATATTAGGAAGAAAGGAGTGTTAGCCTGTTTGGGAAAGAAAGACAGACTGGGGAAGATGGAAATTAAGAGGAACATTAATTCCCCACGCTGCTAGTTAAAAACTGATCACATCTCTTTCATACATGTGTATGTAGGCTAGTCACTCTTCTACTGCCATACATTATACAAGGTCTGGATTCAGCAGCCAGGGCTCCACAGGAGTCTCTGTCACAGCTGCATTGCCTGGTCACTGTAGCTCCATGTACACAAAACCGCGGACTTGTATGGTGAGCCAGGGCTGCTAAGGACAGACATAATCGTGCACTTTACTTAATAGTGCTATAGCCTGCTCCAAATCTAGGAAATCTCTGTTTCCTCTTATTTGGAAACAGAGGCACAGTGAAATGTGTAAGTCTGCTAAAACACCCTTCTACATGCCATGCTCCAGCATCTGCCCTTTGCCTCCAGCCCATACCACCTCACAGGTGCAGCATTGATGCCCCATGTGCTGTTCTAATTCTGTGCCATTGTGTAGGGCTTATCTGAGGAGGCTTTAGGCCAGACAGTGCATGGAGAAGAATAGCCAGTTGCTGGTGCATGTAAAAGAGGAAAGGATAGTCAGTTTTGCCAGCAGAAGGGAGATAGGTTTACTTCCCACTACCAACACTCCTATCTCTTTGTCACCATAGAACACAGCCCATTTTATGAAATTAAACCTTCTAAAGGTAAGCATTTATAATCACAAAAAAATAGAGTGGGAGATAGAAAACAACCTTGCCTGGTAAGGCAAGAACAACCATGAGGAGAAAAGCTCCTGCCCCAAGCTGTTTGCTTGTAGCAAAGGTTTGCTAACTCCTCTCTGACTAATTCAGGGCTGCCCAGATGCCAAAAGCAGCCATTTGAGATGAGGGACTCCTCCTACCATGGACTAATAGGAGACAAAGGAGGGTTATGTCTAATAAGAATTAACAACTCAGGAGTTCACTTTCAGTCATTTTCAGAGCCTGAAAAGGTGGCTTTGAAAACTATCCCCATCCTGAGATAGTCGATGTCGAACCCAAGATGCCCTTGAGAGCTCCCATTGCCTGTCTAGTGCACAGGAACATTGTGCAGTTTCCCCTAGTCACACCAAGGGCAAAGCACTCAAAGAATGTAAAGCAAAATCCACCACAATTAAACATATGAAATTTTAAATTAGATTAAATCAATGAGAAAGCAAAAGGGCTATCTTTTGAACCATCTTTATTCTGTGAATATAAACAAAACAAACTACACAGGAGAAGATATAGCAAAAGAGAGTTGGTCCAAACCACTGTTGAAGTTTGTTTGTGCTTAAGTCAGTACTAGCAAGAGTCAGAGAAGTGTCCTCAAGATGACTCCTGACAGGATAGGAAGGAAGAGGGTGCGTGTAGGGGCAAACCCAGAACTCACTACAGACAAAAAAGAAGCTGGAGTGCATTGGAAGTGCTTTAGCTTTATGTCCATCATCCCCAGATTGTTTTTTCCATCTGCTACAATTTTGCATTCAGAAATTGTGGTGCAACCCTTCATGGCCGCTTTCAGAGACAGCCCACCTGCAGAGGAGAAGAGGTACATTCCATGCATCAAGGGATTCAGTCTCCATAGCTATTTGCTACTGGACCAGTGAGGTCCCCATTTCCACATCAAGTACTGCCCACCCCATTATATCTAGCTGGCTCCAAACCCAGCAACCTGTTCTTGTCTATTCCCATCCCCTGAATGTATTTGAAGGAGCAACTAGACCATCTTAGTTGACTTGTTCTTCCTTTCTGCTGAACAAAGAAAATTTTTGTTTTAAATCTCAGCATTTTAAGTTAAAAATTTGTGAAAGATTTTAAGCTGATTTCTTTCTCAACTTTAAAGATAATTCTGTTCAAACCTTGCTTAACTTCTAAGGAAACCATGGCTGTGTGACAGTAGTCTAGGTGTTGTCTCCTCTCTCTAACCTTCTCTTGACATCTGAGCTGGATGACTCTCTCAGCCAAGTTGACATGTTGGTGAGCAGTCTCAAAGACATTACAGACTGAACCATTTGCTCAGTTAACTTGTTAAGGTGCCATGGAATTTAACCAAACCCACAGAGAAACCACACTAATATACTAACTAAAGGAGAGCCTGAAACCTGAACTCTTACTTTGCCAAGAGATGTTGCTCATCTGGAAAGTCTTTTCCAATGTAAATAATTCTACCATTCTGTGATTCTTCAGTGCAATGCCCATGGTAAGCAAATGAAACCATTTTCCTGACCTAAGACAGGATCAGCAATACCTAACTACAGCTCCTGTAGTGGGAACAGGTTTCTGAAGAAGAAAATTTTGTGCTGCTGGTGAACTGACATTCAAAGGCTGGAATTTGTTCTCAAATAAGAGCTTTGGGTACCTGAAAGGCAAACCTGCAGTACTCATGGGCAGGCACCTGTCCCCAGCTCTCTAGGAATAGAAACACTACTACATAAAATACTTTATTGTTCCCAAGTAACCAGGATCATCTCAGGATGACAAAGGCTCCATATTAAATTCACCTGAATGTCAACTACATAGGCAACTAGCTTAGATCCAAAGTAATCTCCATGCATTCTAGCAAGGGCCAAAAGGTTCAGAGCCTTGATCAGGTTTATTACATGCCCATGTATTCAGCTGCTTCAGGAGCCCAGTTCTGATACTGACCTCAGATATGCCATGCTACAAGGAATTCCGGCAGTTACCCATGTGTGATGGAAAAAGAGGAAGAAGAAAACACAATTGCCCTTTAATCAACTTTAAGAATGTTTCCTTTAGGTTCTGCATTTCTTCCTCTTATTTTCCTTTCCTTTTTGCCCCATTTTTATTTCTCTGTAGTGCTCTGTCTCTGACCGGTTTCACCCATTTAACCAAAAATATAAAAGAGAGCCCCAAATAAAAGGCAGTTACCAGAATTCATTAACCCAGCAAGGTCAACACACTGGGTTTCCGACCCAGTGCAGTTTACAATTTCATTACTGCACTGGAAGGAGTCCACACTGTAGCAGGCAGGGCACTGGTATCCATTGGGCACAGTTACCTCTGGTGGCACTGTAAGAAGAGATAGGTCATAACTGGTTTTAATGAAGTTATGAGTGACACAAACCAGGTGATTTCTCAGCCTGGAATTCTCACCTCAGGTCAGGGCAGACAGGGGACAGGGGACAGGAAAAAGATTGCTTACATGAGACAGAGACTGTTTGGCAGTCGTCACCTGTACAGCAAGCCAAGTGGCTCCTTGCTTTTACCTTCCCATAGTTCATGGTAATAGGGCCAATATGGCACATGCTGGACGACAGGCATGCTTTGATAGATGAAGGGACTATCATCCCCCCTGTAACAAAGTGGAAGGCAGTGCCAGGTCTTTAGCCACCTGATAATTACTTTTCCTTTCCATTAGTTTCTACAGCAGCAACCACCAAATACTTGTCCTGGGGCCTAAGAGGGGTCTGGGGACAGTGAAGCCAGCAGGCCTTGTTGCAGATATTCACCTAGTTAGAATGTGCCAGCCACAGACCTTATGAGGTGATCTACATGGACCTGTGGCTCATGCTTCTTCATGCAGTCTGCAGAACACATGGTTCATCACAGCCACAAGTGTCCTGACAAAATGACCTAATCAGCAAAAACCAGACAGTGTAATGGGAATCAGAAAAATTACTCTGAGGTCACTGAGGCCCCTCCAGGGCTTCAAGGATGAAGGACATCTTTGCACAAGCAGGACAACACTGGAACTGTCAGCACTAAAACTGGTAGAACGTGAACCAACCTGCAATCTAAAAGCCAACAACCACAACTCTGAAGCAGAGCAATGTCTGAGACCATGCCACTAACATATCCAAATGCACACTGGTGTCTGGACTCAGCACCCATCTATGCTGTATCAGCTGTGGGGACATGGTGATAGATCAGCTCTAAAGTCCTGTTTCCTGTTCTAGAAAGCGAGCCAGATAAAGGCCAGTTTTCTCCCCACTCATGGAAAATGAACTGCCACTGCTAGATGCTTTGTGTCCCTCACAGTACAAATCCAGCTTCTCACCTTAAGGTGGTATTAAAAACCAGAGCCTACTTCCATTAGGCTGCCTAAGTCTTCCCTTCATGATTAGGAATCAAGCCCTCCCAGTGGGGAACTTCTGCTCGAGATATAGGAATAGAGATATTTTACCTTCTAGGACCACCCTGGCCACTGCATCCTCTGTCGGAAAACAATCAAATGAACAGCTTTTCCAAGGACTCACCACAGGGCTGATGACAGGATCTGGGAGGAATATCCATCCCCCAACCCCACTCCAAAAGCTGAAGTCTCACCTACCTAACGTGACCTCATGAAGAAAGATGCCACAGGTATCTTCACCACCACTACAGACTTTCATGGGGCCAGAACAGCTTCTTCCAATGCTGTGACAGACTTCACACTGAAGGGATATCCCTGAGGAAAGAAGGATAACATTTTTTGGCGTAGCATTGATGAGTGATTGCACTTCCCCTTTCATCCATGTTTTGCATCAGCAAACATTTGATCAGCACTTTTCACATTCCTCTTCCCTTATTTTCATAGTCTTGAGGTTTAATCTGTGGGTTCTTTTTTAACACTACCGTTATTCTAGTATGAATTTGAATTTGGCTGCTGCTGCAACATCTTGAGCAGACCAGAGTATCAGGCACTCAAAAAGAAACACTTAGAAAGACACAAAGCATTTATCAACAGAGGAGAAATAGTATGTCTTCCCTGACACACACTGATCAGGACCCAAGGGTGACACATGTTAATTAAGAGCTCCAGGGCATGTGTCAGCTCCCTAAACTCAGGTGCCATTGAAAGTACTTGCACTGGCTTTGACATCTACATGAAGTGACAGGTCTGACTCAGGACTTGAAAGATACCAGTGCTCTTCTAGAGCAGAGCTGAAGGACAGTTGAGAAAACATACAACATCTGAAAGGTCACACAAACCTGAGCATAAGCAAGAAAAATGACCCCCTAAATTTGGAGGTATATGTTGCATAGATATCAATGCGGCCAATCAAAGGTCTTTCTATTTAAGAGTAATGGGAATCCCTCCCTTAACTGTCCCAGTAGATCACCAGTAACCACTACAAGAGCTTAGCTGGCCAACTCATTTCATTAATAACCTAAACCTTTATGTGCATGTTGGCTTGAGGCACTGAAGCTCCCCCTACACCTGCCACCCCTCTGCAGTGCAAGTCCTCCCTCCCTGGATGAGGGGCTCCTGAGGCTCAGACTGCAGCAAAAGTCCCATGTGCACAGCATCCATTTCCAGACCACTTCCATATCTTACAGCACTGCAGGTCCCAGTGCAAAACTCACCCGTGTCCAGGAAAGCCAGGAAGAAACTGAGGCCAAGGGATACTTTCATGCTGGTAAGATGTAAGCACAGGGAGCTGCCAAGTCGTGCTGAACGCAGCACTTTATGCCACAAGGCCTTTATAAGCTGGAGAAGAAGTTTTGAGGAAGTAGCAGTTGAGGAAGTGCCACAGAGAATGCAGCTACTACAGAGCTGCAGCACCAGTGCTTGCTTTGTCATTTAAAGCACAAGTTCTGCACCAGGGTGGGGGTGCTCCCCAAAACAAAGCCAAAAGAAACTGATCTGGTTTGTCTTAAAGCAGAACAAATGGAAATGTTCTTGTGCCCCATCTCCACTCTTGGAGGCAGAAAGCATCATGGTTTTTGGCTCAGTATTGTTCCAGGTAGGCGTTTTGCTGTACTCATCTGGCCTCCAGGCATGTGGCCGATACAAACAAGCCTTCCACAGCAGGAGCATGCATACCACCAGTACAGAGGGTTCTTGAATGCAAGGACATTGAATGCAGGGTTCACACCATCCACCTTGCTGCCCAGGACAGCTCCAGCCCACGGCAAATGGTGACACACTGGCACCAGTTGCCCAGAGATGTAGTAGCTGGCCCATCCCTGCAAACATTCAAGGTTGGGTTGGGACAGGGGTCTGAACAACCTCATTTAGTTGAAGATAGGGGTTGGGCTAGATGACATCTAAAGTTCCCTTCCAATGCTAAATTGTGATTCTATGCTTCTGTGTTGCCCATGAGGATGTATCATGGAGCAGAGAATTCCAGTCTGCTAAGGACGAAGCCTCACCTTGAACCTGGCAGGGCTAGGTGTTCAAGGTTTCCTACTGATGGACAAATGAGCTAAGTGCTATTCCTGGCCCTACCAAAGGCTCTTTGCAAATCCATAGAGAAAAATAACTGACCCTGACAATGTTTCCACTCACTCTTTTGTTGTCTTTGTCTCTGCTTCCCACAATTCCCATTTGGACTAACATCAACACAGGAAAAGAATCTTGTGGCATTTCCAAATACATTTGGAAATCCTATGGGACCTCCTAAGCTAAGCCAACAGCACTGTGAGAATGGAAATTAGTGCAATCACGGTGTTTGAAGACCTAGATCCCCCAAAGTTCATCAAACTGAGAACACAAGAAAACAAGGGACAATGATTTGATTACCTCAGGTTTCATTTTAAGTTCAAAACAGCTCAAAAATGGTCTCATGCCATAATAGTACTATTAGAATGAAGTCAATCTTCTAAATGCAGCCAGTTAATTAATTCATCATAGGTCCTGAACTGCAGACAGAATAAAACCCTGTCCCTTGGCAGGCTGAGGTACACAGATCAGGGTGATCTCCCTGTTTAACTACACATGGGTCTGCAGATAGGGAGATGGGTGGATGTGGCTGTCTCTGGATATTTTAGTTCTATGCCCTTTCATTTTAGATGATTACTGAAGTGCCTGGGGGATTTTCTCTGAATTACATGACTGCACTAGCCTCAATGAATTGCATTGAACTCATCTGTTTCCCACCCCTCATGAAGGGAGGGTGTGAAGCTGCAGCCTTTTCATGAGCATTTTTAGAGATGAAACCAAGCATAGCAAGGAGGAGCCACAATATGTAGCAATAAGAGACTTGGAAAAGAAGACTTATGAGAAGGTGGGGAAAAAAACCTGTTCAGGGGACACCCAGTGATATCACATCTACTTGAAAAACAGGGACTGGATGGGAAAAACTATCACAGGAGGCTTACATTAGGCATTGATGGAACCGTCTGACAGTGACAATAATGAAGATGATTGTCTAGGAGGGTGTGGATCCTCCATTCTGGGGGGTTTGGAATACTTATTAGGGAATTGTTTCAGTTAATAGGATCCTGCTGTAGTGCTCAGAGATCCTTTCTAAACTAGTTCTTCTTATTTATGGAGTGCATGAGGCACTTATCTTTTGCAGTAAGTCCATGTTTCCAGAAGCAGAGGAGAGTGATAATACGGTGGTCACACTCTATGAAGAAGTGAGGCTGAGGCTGGAAACGTCAGAGAGAAGTGAAGTGAGAAGTGAAGAGTGAGTATGTGAAGTGAGAAAAGTTAGAAATCCAAACCTGAAAATGACATTGGCAGGAAGAAAAGAGAAATGTATTCAAAAGAAACGTGTTCAGCAGAAGACACATGCATATCTAGGCTAAAACATCAACAAAAAATCATATGTGAATTTGTGTCAGAAAATGTCAGTGGGTTTCACACAATCATGGAATTATGTAGCTTTGAAAAGACCTTTAAGGCCATCAGACCCATTACCTGTTACCTGTTAACCTAGCACTCCCTAGTCCACCACTAAGCCCTGGACCTCAGCACCACATTCACAATACCTCCAGGATAGTAATTCAGTTGCTTCCCTGGGCAGCCTGTTCCAGGGCTTGAGAACCATTTGGTGCAGCAATTTTCCCTAATACCCAACCTAAACCTCCTCTCACACCACCTGAGGCTCTTTCTCTTCATCTTAAGAGCCTAAGCATAAAGGCATGACATCAAAGTATAAAGCTAACAAATCAGGTTTATATTACAACTGAAGAACAGAGGCCAGAAACATCTGGAAAATGTTAAGCAAAGTGGTAAAGTTGTCACAAAGAAATTACAGAAAGGGCTGGGTGTACACAGCTTGTGTAGGAGATGCTAGGGAAAAGTCTTAAGCAAGGGTTGAAGGGCCAGGAGGTACTCAAGGGTGGATGAAAACAATGGCTAAAAACAAAGAACATGTGAGGTCAGAGCTAAGAATAAACCTCTCTGACGGTGAGATCTTCTGTGGCTGGAATGGGCACCCTGTTCCTACCACGGAACACTTGAGAACAAGCCAGAAGACAAGACGTGCCTGGGTCAAAGGAGAAACCAGCATGACTCTAGGACAGGGGAAGTACACTGCAGCTGCCAGCCCACATCTCTCCATGTACTGAGGCTTCAAGGTTTGTCAGCAACATGAGAAAAAGTCCACTCCCAGCTTCTGGGGCTCCAACAAAACAAGCAGATAGATTTTGAGGAACTGGACATATTTATTTGAGATTCACTGGAACTCACAAACCCTGTGAAACCCCACCTGACACAGGAAGAGCCAACAGTGAAATACTATAGAGCAGAAACAGTACTATGAAAACAGAAATGTTACAGACTGGCTTGAGAACTTGGGACAGTGCAAACTGCATGAGGCTCAACAAGTCCAAGTGCAAGGTCCTTCATCTGGATCAGGGTAACTCCAAGCTCAATATGTGCTGGGTGGTGAATTGATTGAGAACAGCTTTGAGGAGTGTTGATAGCTGAGAAGCTCAACATGATACACCCAGTGCAGCCCATAAAAACAACTGTATCCTGGGCTATATCAAAACAAGTGTCACCAGCAGGTCCAGGGAGGTGATTCTGAGGTGATTCTCTCCCTCTATTTGTGAGTCTCTATCTTGTCCAGCCTGGAGAGAAGGCTCTGTGGACACCTTATAGCAGCTTCCCAGTACCTGAACGGGCCTCCAGGAAAGCTGGAAAGGGACTTCCTATGAGGAACTGTAGCAATAGGACAACAGGAGTGGTTTCAAACTGAAAGAGGATAGATTTAGATTAGACCTTGGGAAGCAATTGTCAATATGAAGTTGTTGAGGCACTGGAACAGATTACCGAGGAAGGCTGTGGGTGCTCCACCCTGGAGAAGTTCAAGGCCAGATTGGATGCAGCTCCTGGAAACCTGACTAGTGAGTGGGGTTGGAGCTAGATGATCTGCGAGGTTACTTCCAATGTAATTCATTTTATGATTCAATGTTTCTGTGGTTCCTATAATTTGTGTCTGAACTTGTCTCTTGGAACCCTGCCCTGATCCCAAGTTTCTGTGCCTGCAAGTCTCAGTTTCTTCTAAACAACTTTCCTGTTTTCTTCTTTTTATAAAAAGTGCCCTGCTCTCACTGCTAAAGAGTGGGACTAGTAATGAAGGTCCCAAATCCTGGGAAGGTTCTTGCATCATTCTGGATTTAGTGAAGGAAGGAAGGAATTAAGATTATTTGAATAGATAAACTTCTTTTAAAAGCCTGATTTTAGGCTAAAAATAAGAGAGGGGGCAAAGTAAGAGAGACAGACAAAACCAGCCTTGACAGGAAGCATTCATGGACTGCAGGTACTAGGCTGATCTCTAGGATTTTGGAGGACAGAGATTCAGTCACTCCTTTATTCACACACTCCTTCCCTTTGGCTATCCACTGCTGCCCTCTGGGTACCTCTTGCATGGGAAGCCTCCTTAAAACAGATTACAAGATACTCATTAATAGGATTTGTGTACTAGGTGAAGGGATTCCCTTTTGGCCTTGTTTACATTTATTCTTACATTATTACTTTAGCACTTTCTCACCCTCTCTTTTTCATTCTGTCCATTACTAACCAAGTTCCACTGGCAGGAAGCAAGATGTTATCACTAAAAGTAGTAGTCATGGTTTAGTAAGACCTGCCTTGGTAATGAGCAGATGCAGCCAAATCAGAAAAAAAGAAAATAAATGTGTTACCAATAGGCTCAACAAAGAAAATCTAGGCTGTGGCTACCAACTTGCCCCACAATGGGAAGATTTTTCATGTAGGTATTTTTTGGAACTCTCATATACAGTGGTTCTATTTATACTGGAGGTCTTTGAAGTGTGAAGATCCAGGCAACCTCATTTACTACTTTTTCTTAAACTGAAGTGATATGAAACTGACTGAACCCTCATTGCATTTTTTGGCATCCCAGCTCTGAGACATGTTGTTCCTAATGACCCTAGTTGTGAGCTTATCAGCACCAACTCCTGCCTTCTCTTTCCAGCCCCTTGTTGTTTAGCATGACATACTGAATGAGGAATGGCCCAGAAATTTGTGCCCTGCAGCACCAGAAGACATGTTCCCATTTTTCCACGAGATGTTCACCTTTCCCTTCACTTTCCAATCTAATATTCATCTTGTGGTAAGAATCATAAAATAGAGGTACTCACAGATGAATGTATCGCACAGGACTGAGAAGCAGTGTCTACTCAAGGTCAGAATTGGTTTGAGTAGACTTTCTAGTCAACAGTCAATTTCAGGAAGCAAAATCTATTTTGTTTGCCTGGATGAGAACCTGAAGAAAACATGTTTTTCTGTTCTTACTGTTTCTTGCACATTAATAAGGAAATGCATCTGTTACCTAAAGTCAGATAAGCCCCCAGGCAAAACAATGGTTTGACAGCTTGTAATACTGTGAGATGTTCAAATCCCCAGAAAGAGCAAACAATGAATGACAAGGGGAAGAGATCCAAGCAAATCTCCTCAGTACTCAGCAGAGAGACCTGGGATAGCCTAGCACAAGCTGGAACAGGTCATGTACGGCACAGCATAGTGTGAAGACATCAGCTCAAGTCCTGCAGGCTAGTTGGGTGTCAGGGTGCTTATCTGACTTCTAGGATCCAGAGCAAAGGGTGATGCCCTGTGCAGCATGGAGATGCTCACACAGCAGCCTCCCATCTGGTTTACAGGGGTGACTGGGGAATCAGAAATAAGTGGCAGCTGCTGGTGGCCAGTGTCCAGATCTGTGTATGCAACAAGACAAATTACTTTCACATTGCTTGTTCTCAGCTGGGCAGATTAGAAAGGACAAGGCAGAAGTGATGAGCAGAAAAATTAGCAACCTTGCAAGGTTAGATCAAACTGTTTCATAGAAGATCTCCTCCTACCTACTTCACCAAAAAGGACATGAAGAGCTCTTTTCCTCTCCCTATGAAACACTCTTGTCTGTGGGGATGAAGACCTTTCCAGTAAGGAGCTCTTACCAGGGTGATATGTGATAATAAATGTGTTTTCACACTCAAGCCCTCACTCTGACATACCAATCAAAAAGTAGGTGATTTCAGCAAGTCAGGTGAATAGATTGCAGACATCTTTTCAAACTGTTTATATGAAATACAAGTTTTACCACAGAAGTATATCCCAATAAAAACTTTCTTAACATATTAGTAGCATAAGTGCAAATAAATCCCCCTCCTAAAACATGGTCTTTAGTCGGTTTGCCCCACATCTTCAATCCTGCGGTATTATAAATATACCTGATAGGGATGATACACTGATAAATGGATGGGGTTTGTGTGTTTTTTAGGCCTCCAGGAATCATCTGGGAAACCCAGATAATTTAATGAGAGACATTTGGTTTTATGGAAGTAGATTAAAAGAATTTTAATTCTTAACAACTTGATCATGCAGTTTAATGAGTAAATGAAAATTAATGCCATACAGATAAGACGTGGGAAATTCCAGTGCTAGTGATATGAAATGTATGGAAATTATCATCGGGTGGATACAAGCTGAAAATAAAAACAAATGTGAGTGAAGAAAGGCAGACATGTAAAGCAGGGATTATAACATTATTAGAAGACTAGGGCTGTTCTGTCTTAGGGAATGAAAGACTGAGGAAAATAATTGGGACTGAGTTGGCCAAAGCCAAAATTACTATCAATGTTTACAAGGAAGCCAGTGTCAGGGTGCATGACACAAATATAAACCAAAGCCAAAGAAATGAGTTTAAATGAGATGGCCTAGCACATGGAGTGATTCCTGGAGAAGCAATCTAGGCCCACTTCACTGGAAAGGCAGAGCCTATCCAGGTCTATCACCTAGTGTCAGGTAAGCCAACCATATGTACAGAGTGAAGGCATGAGGAAAAGTATAATGAAGGGGGTTCAGCTTCTGTCTCTATCCTGGGGATGCAGATAATAAAGACAAAGGAATTGCATGCACTGAGCAGACAGCTGATTTGTTATCCCTTTTCTCCTTTAAAAGGGAATGTTCACTGGAGGAAAAGATGAGCTCCAATGGGGCAGTCACACAATGCCTCAAGGGTTGATAGTACTTTTGGAGCTGCGGCTATGGACTGAGTGTTAGAAAATGTCATTACAACTCCCTTGCTGGGCAGATCATGAATAGTATCAGTGCAGGCCAGCCAACCAAAGGCCACTGAGTGCTCCAGCACTGCAGACCCACTTGTCCAGTACCTGAGCCTGTGTTGTGGGGTATAGTCAGGTCATTGGGCCAAGGAACAACTTCTCATCATTGATTCATTAGATTGAATGCTAAGAAATGCTACTTTTCTCATTCCCTCTTGACTGCCTGACTCACACAGGAGAGTTCAGTTTAATACAAGTGGCCACAAAGCTCAGAAAATACTGGCATGAGGCAATGTCACTGTGTAATGTGTTAATTACAAATGGATCAGCATTTTGAAGGAGCAGTTTAAATACAATTACATCCTTAAAAAAGAGTGACTTCAGTGGTGAAAAATTAGCATATGCAGCTCCGTGCTCACAGACAAAAGAGGATGCAAATAAAGATGAAAATGAAGATCAAGCTGAGGCTTCAAAAAAGATTTATGCACTCTTCTGGTCAGACATCCCAAGATTAAAAGGAGAAATAGAGGAAGAATACATCGCACATGCTATCAATCTTATATGGACATCCCTGTCAGTTTTATGGCTGAAGATCAAGATATGTGCTCAGTTTTGGGGCAGCAGAGTGGCAGAGATGGTAACTGGAATCTGAGCAGAGCTGTTGAGATACAGCTCAAATCTGCTTCATGCTTCCTTCAAGACACCATGCTGGGCTGTGGGTATGGGTCTACTGTAGTTCCTGTCTCAGGTCTCACAGTGACATAAGGATTTTTCAGATGCTGTGGGGCATTTCAAATGGCATCTAAATGCATTAATCTTAGTCTGCAAGCTGAATCCCATCTGAGGAGCCTGTGTGTTATACCTGGAGGCTCTACTACTTCCCTGTGTCAGGTGATCTAGAGTTATTAAATCCATAGGTTCTGAAGATGCTCTGATAGTCTTTTGCTCTATACAATAAATAGGAAAATCTAACTGCAGCATGTTCTAGTTATGCTAGCACTATCTGCATGCATACAAAGAGGCAACAGCAGGTCCTTAAGTAAAGAGACCTTAAGACAGAGAACTAGGTGACTTGTGCATGGTCTCACAGGTGGCATAAGTACCCTGCCAAAAGTTATTCTGCGGAAGACCTGCTGCCTGTACTTAAATTACTCAGTTCCCATAAGAATCCCATGGTGGTAACAACATCATGTGGCAGGATTAGAGGTAGAAAGAAGTCTCTTGTACTCTGAAAGCAATGCACAGGTGAGCCAAGACACACATCACACTAGGGTTGCTCCAACTACTCTGATCTAATTACATCTTTTGTTAATCCACGTCTTGCTAAGGGAATAGCTTTTGTGTTTCATATTAGTTTGCACCCATCAACACATGCTATTTATGAACCAAGTGGAAAATTGCTGTGGGTATACAAGTCTTGACTTGCCTTTTGTCCGTGCCAAGGAAGAGATACTTTCAGCCATACTGGCCTGTAAGAGCTGTTGCTCTTGAGGATGGACCTGGGTAAGCAGAAGCCAGTGCTCTCTTCAGCCAAGGGTTCAAGAGTCCTCCTATTACCTGAAAAAGAACCTGTAGTCACATGAAGCAGAGCTCTGGTGCAGCAGAAGTTGACACTGCTAGCAGAAATATATTACAAGGTTTACCACTGACCTGGCAGGCTTTGTTCTGGGTCAAATCCAGCACAGTCTATATTGTGCGGCCTCCAGATGAAATCAGTTGTCTTCTAACTGCACTAAGGCCTTATAACATCACACCATGGCATTTAGACCAAGATCACCACTTCTTTCTCCCATATAGTTTGTGTTTGTGTTGTCCTTTTCCTTTCTGCTTCCCAGTCCTACTTTCTGCCACTGACAGTTCTCTTGTGCTGCCCTAGCAAAGCAGTTCAGGGAACAAATCCATCCAATAGTCACCCAGCAATGAAAAGGGCAATATGTTCAGGCTACCTGGACAAGATTACAGGGACAAACAGAGAACAATGGCAACAGCCCACATTGGCCTTGGCTGACGTTGGCAGGGGCACAAACACTTACACAGTGCTTGTTCTGGGTCAGGCACATGTGAAAACATACCCTGTGCCTGAAGTCTATAGTACGCATCTTGGTTAATCGAACTTAAATGTATTCAGGATTCAAACCTGTTTTGATTCAAATCTGTGTTGTGACATGATTCAGCATCAGACAGACCTGGAACAGAGGTTTACAGAAGCACAGTCCCAGTCTCTGTAATCCATACATTTCCAGGTTTTTTTGCTGGAACCCCTTGTGATGTTCCAGGTTTGTCTTTGGGATGTTGGTACACCTCCATCATGGACAGATCAATTCAGTGACCCTTCTGCAAGGGAAGCTAAAAAACCCCAACTTCTTAGATCATGATGCTGAACTGAGGTCATTCAATACTTGGAAACTCAAATATATCACATGTGCCCACTGATCGAAAATATACTTGGTGCAAAAAGAAAATACTATCTAATTAATGTCACTAGAAGCAAGGTTTGTGCATGGTTCACATGCATTGTCTGTTCAAGATTAATACTTGGCAAGAGCATTCTTAGCCAAGAGTGGTCTGTTGACAAAACACAGTGCTTTTTGCAGCCTAAAAGCATATACCTCAATTTCAGAGATTCTTTCCACCAACAGCAAGCTTCTGCCATTTTGAGAGCCCCATTAACATTACCCTCCATGGAATTAGCCTTTCCTTCCCCTAGAAAAGGGAACTGTGTCTGTTACACAATATTTAACAAGTCTTTAAAACCAGAGATGCACCCATTTCATCTTAGAGCAAGGGTGCAAGACTGAGCAAGCCCAGAACTTTAACAAGGCATCACCAGTATGAATCACTGCTACCAAGTTAAGAGATTACTTAACATTTTTGTATACATAACTGGATGAAACCAGCTCTATTCCCTCTATTCTTTCTCCTCTGTCCAACCTCCACAATTACCTTCGACTATTGAAGCCAAGATCTTTTCAGTACCTATAGCTTGCCAGGAAGATCTGCACCAGCTTGTTAGCTGAATTATAACACACCCTCCAAATAAGGCTCTGGCTCAGAAATTATGTACTCACACAGGTCTGTTCTAAGAGCTCAGTAATTAGCTGAAGACTCTGGGATAACTATGTCCAGAGGTTTACTGCCTTAGGGTCACCACCATAAGCAGCTTTTATCTTATTTCTAACAGAGACCTCAAGAAGTGAAACACAGGGCTGCATGAGTGGAAAGGAAGTACTTCTTGGGGAGATTATCTGAAGAACTATTTTGCAGTGGGATGATGTTCAGACTTCCACTACTTGCCTGGAAGCAGTAAGGTTCAGAATACCTCCAATATACAGCCTAGACATGATTTTTAGTAAAAAAGAGGGTTTCTGTTAGCTGTGGAAAAGGATGTCTAACAGGGAGCCAGGTGAATACCAGGGGACAAAAAAAGGATGTCAGCACTGCAATAAAGTTGAGGAGATCTCAACATATTATTCAAGAGAGGAATTGTACAATTCTTTACACCAAAGATAAAGGAAAGTAAGGTGCATCCCTTTGGGTTTCTACATAGCATCTAGAGTAGTTAAGGCAAAGATGGGAACCCCATATGGAGCAGCTGTCACTATCCTCTTGTCCTGCCTTGACTTACCTGGGACTGAAGATTGAATCTTTCACTAAATACATGTGTAGAAAATGGCACAGAAAAAGAGCCCAGCAAGGTTGTCTCTATATCAAGGAAAAGAATAAACATAGTAGGTATCATGTTAAAGAAGGCAAAGCAGAGAGACCAGAGCAGGAAGGCAGGGATCTTCCTTTCTGCACTTCAAGGAAGACCTTCAGCAAAACCAACACATTTCTGTGTGTTTTATGTGAGAGGAGGAATATGCAATACAACAAGTGTCAGCTTAGCCACATCTAAGAGACTGACATGACTATCTCCAACTATCCTAGTAGTATTTCTGTTTTTTCTTTTGTTTGCTTACTTAAAGATACATGCAGGATGAAAATGTTACCAGTCTGTAAAGTGGAGAGTCTCTACAAAGGCTCTGAAGGGATCCAATAGCAAACTTCCAATAACTGAAAAGGGCCTATAAGAAGGCTGGAGAATAACTATTCAATAGGGCATGGAACAATAGGATGAGGCAATGATTTTAAGCTGGAAAATGGTAGATTTACTTTAGATATCAGGAAAAAGTTATTTAATCTGAGGGTGATGGATTGCTGAAACAGGTTGCCTAGAGAGGTGATTGAGGCCTCATCCCTGGAGACATTGAAGGTCAGGCTTGATGGAGCTCTAGGCAATCTGGTCTATTGAGTGATTGGTGCAGGAGGATTGGACTAGACAACTTTTGGAGGTCCCTTCCAACAACTAGATTCTTTATGAATAAAACCAAAAGTGCAGAGTGTTCACATTATTGCTGCCTTCCCACCAGTGGTGGCAAGAAGAATACCTTCTTTTTTTTCCTAGGAGACATGGCAAGCACATGACAACAAATCCATGGTGTATATAACACCATTAAGGTCTGGAGAGAGCACAGGAGTCTAACTCAGGCAGCTTGCAGAAAGAACTGCAGCATCCTTCATGGCATCATCCACTAAGTAATCCTGCATGACAACGTCTTTCCAAAAGAAACACAACCCAAGGTTTCTTTCCATACTTTCAGGCTGGCAGATCTCAAAGCTGCAAATGGGCTCAGGACTTCCTGGGGAAGAGGTCTTTTTCCCCAAACATTGATTCTCAATGGATTTCCATCCCTTTTTCTTAAGCTCCTTTCTGTGCACCCTTGATTCCCACTAGTTATCTACCCTGGGGGCATTCACTCGAATGCTGCCACTCTATTAAATGTGAATTGAATGAGGCAGGAGGCAATTATCTGTGCTGGAACTTTCCCAGGGTATCAGAGGTAACATCCTCAGGAATATCTGATGAGATCTTTACAGATCACAAGCAACACAATCATCATTTAAAATTATGGTGTTTCCCACACTGCTCCTTAGTATGCTTTTGGGATGCCAGGCTGCAGAGTAAGTCAGAAAGAAGGGTTAAATCACACCCCTCTTCACGAAGCAGTTGGGATTTTCTTTAAGTTCTCTTTGAGTGCAGGTCTGCCACTATGGGTTTTCATTCACAGATGGCAGAACAGTCCTCTGGCACAAGGCATGTTTGGTGTACACTCTGAGCACCCACAGTCATGATACTGAGTCTGCACAGAAGTGTTCACCATTGCTGCATGTACTGGTGAAGGTTACACCTGCCCTGCCTTCACATGGATGTCTGTTATTACCATATTTTTAATGTCATACTCATATGAGATCATATTATGTACTGGGCAACATTAGGGCAATTGTGGCAAGCAGACCAATGGTGTTACTTCTGGGCCTTCTGTTGAGATGCATATCAAGAAGCTAGAGAAGGAGGAGCAGAGCACTACCAAGATCAGGATATCTTGTGTACCAGCATATGTTCTGAAACCAGAAACTGAGGGACATGGGATTGTTTAGTCTGGGTCACATGAAGCTCCCATCTAACAGCAGCCAACAACTGCTTGAAGGCGAACAACAGTGATCACGTAATTTACTTGGCTTTTCTCAGCAGGGGCAAGTAGTGAAACACAGTTTTGAAGGTCCTGTGTGGATATAAGGAAGAGATTTAGCTGCAAAGGAGGACTGGGCCTGTGTCAGGTCACCAGATTTATTTCCATCCTTGGAGCTTTCACAATACAGGCAAAAAATGCCATGGTCAGCCTCAGTGTTGAGGGTAGTCCAATCAGTTGGAGCAGATCTCCAAAGATCTCTCCAGAATAAATCTCCTGGGATACAACATTCCCAAAAGCTTTGCCAGCTTTCAGTGTGGCCACACAGGGGTCAATTAACTGCTATATTTAAAAAATAAGCCAGGAAATTATTATTTGTTTCAGGTATGTCTGTTCTCAGAGTGCCAGCCTCCACACAGAGATGAGTGATCTATGTCAGAGAATATCCAAGTAGCCACCACAAACAGTGCAATATATACAAGACCACTGGTAATCTAAGCTAAAATACATGCTAGGGAAGTTTATATTTTGGGACAAACACAGCTCAATAGCTTCCTAACTGAAGCAATTTCTTCTCAACATAGAATATGAATGAAGGACTGCAGCCCTGAAAATTTAAGTTAGGTATCAAACTTAGTCAAATCATCCTTCACTTACGGCTTGTCAGTCTCAATCCGAAGCTTGTAATGAGCCATGTGTGTGTGTATGTGTAGGAGAACACCAGTCCTGGCACATTGTACGATAATGATTTGGCATAAGTCATTTCACAGGAAGAGATTCCCTCCTAATCAAGTAAGTGATGAAGGAGGCCACTTGAATCTGAAAATAACATTGAGTCTGGGTACAAAAGAAAGATAAATATTGAAATGTGCACTTGCTCCCATGAAGTACAATTTAAAGCTGCAGAGTTTGCATAAGAAAAGCATAACAGGACATATACAGAAAGGAGTCCTGGACTGGCTGTGTGATACACAGCAAGAAAGGTCATGCACACCATGCAACCTAAGGCTGTATAAATTGTGGTTTTGTCTTTGTTCATCTCTTCTTCCAGCACATTCTGCTCTCTTGTTTGTTTTGCTTTCATAGATAAATTCTTTGTTTACTTTTCTTTAGCATTGCTGGCATTGCAGTTCCTGTAAAATTAATCACCACTGCAGGAAGACCATGACAATGGGTGTGATAACACTTTCTTCTGCCTGTGATATTTCCAATACTATAGGGAATTAAAGGCAGATAGGTCACTCACCTACATGAACTATACTGGAGGCAGGTAACTGAGAGGGCGTGGGAAAAGGGTGTTAGCCAGGACAGCTCTTTGCGACTTACCGGTACAGTGGGGAGAGACTCTTACTTCCTCCAGGAAGGCTGTACTGTGAGTCTTACCATGCATGTGACTGGCTCTGGCTCCACTTGGTGCAAAGCATTGGTTTCTGGTCTCGCACTCCTCATTTAAAGCATATTTCTCTTCCTTTTACCAAATCTTGAGTAACAGTTTTGCCTAATGCAAGAATTCGGGGTCATTTGCAGGTGTTGTGAGTCCATGCACAAAGAGATCTTGTCTAATGATGTCTTGATAGATAAGACAGGCAAGGGCCACATATACATCACAGTTTAACACAAGCTGGTGTGGGGGTTCATCCCTGGCTGGGGGCCAGGTGCCCACCAAAACTGCCCAATCACTGCCCCTCTTAGATAGACAGGGAAGAGAAAAATAACAAGAAGCTGGACACAGAAGCAAAGCAAAAGCAAACAGAATATTTCCTACTTCCCATCAGCAGGCAATGCACAGCTGCTTTTCTGGGAAGCAAGGCTTCAATATGTGTGATGGTTTCTCCAGAGGACAAACATTATTGAATGCCCCCTCCCTCCTTCTTTTTCCTCCCTTTGATATCTGGGCTGATGTCATACAGTGTGGAATAAACCTTTGGTCAGTTTGGGCCAGCTGCCCTGGTCATCCCCTCAGCTTACTTACGGAGAAAGTGTTGAAACTATAAAAACAAAGCAGAACCTTGGTGCTGCTCAAGCTTTGCTCAGTAGTAGCTAAAACACTGGTGTGTGGGGACAATCCACTCTATCTCAGTCAAAGCAAATATAGCTGCAGTATCTTAGTTGCTACTTTCATAAGCCCATAGCCATGTGCCAAGAGGAAAGGAGACCCTCCCTTTATTCTACCTCATGGAGTTGCATCTGGAGTCCTGTGTCTAATTCTGGGCTCCCTGGTTTAACAAGTGCGGGGAACTTCTGGATAAGTTACACTAAAAACCTAAAAAATTATGAGGGAGGAGACTAGGATGTCCATTTCATGAGGGAAGGCTGAAGGACTTGGTTCTTTTGAACGCAGATAAAAGAAGCCTCTGAAGGATCTTATAAATATGTAAAGAATGGGTGCCAGGAGGAGGGGCCAAATCTTTTTTCAGTGATGCCCAGTGATAGGACAAGAGATAACAGGCACTAACTGGAAAACAGGGAATTCCGTTTAAACATGAGCAAAGTAACTTCTTTATTTTGAGGGTGGAGAAGCACTACAACAGGCTGCCTAGAGAGATGGTGGAAACTCCTTTTCTGGAGACATTCTGAGCCTGCCTGGATGTGTTCCTCTGTGATCTTATGTAGGTGACCCTGCTCTGGCAGAGGGGCCCAACTAGATGATCTTTGTAGGTCTCTTCCAAGCCCTACCATTCTGTGGTTCTGTGATCAGCAAATTTGAATTTTCATCATGCTTCATGTTTACTACCAGACAAAAAGCATAAGCCAGCAGCAACAAAGCAGTATTATACAGTGTTAAAAATCCTTGCTCCAGAAAGTATCCAGAGCAAGCATCAGAGCAGGGCATGAAGAGCAAAAATCATTGTTGAGTGAACTGTGTCAAACGAATTCAGCAAAGCCTTTGTGTGGTAGCACCCATCTGGCTGTAAGTTCCAGGACCCCAACAACCATGGCAGGGACTGAGCACATTGCTGGGAAGATCTATCAGATATCAGGCTGATGGACAGCTCTTGCAATCATTAAGATGTACAATCACTTCCTCCAGTTGGTCAGTCCCATGTGCAAAGCCATCAGTGGCCACCACAAAGGATACAACTCCAAATCCTGTCAACCCATATAGCCTATGCCATTACTTTCTTGTTTTCAAATGTGCAATTATCATTTATCCTATGCTACTCATTCCTTTGAGGAGTTCCCTCAAACACAACCCCCAGAAGCCTCATACCACCTGCTCCTCACCTGCTGACATCCAGCTGTGCTCAAATCACTGTCAGACTGATCCTTAGAGTTTTACTGCTTTCTGCTCATAGGTCTTCATCCAGTTGTCAGTTCTTGTCCAACATTGCCTGTAACCATTATAAGACAGGCATGTGCTCGGTAGGAATCCCAAAGCCTCCCTGGCTTTAGAGCCAACACATAACAGTCAGTCAGTGTTTTTATTTAAATCACTTTGCAGCCAAATGTGGATTGTGCCACTTAGGAAACAAGAAACTTCTGCAAAATCTTAACTATGCCCATATCTCTGGAGGTCAGTGCAAAGGGAGTCATGTGGTGATCTCCAATGATGGTCACATCAGGCAAAACCACTAACTCCTGCTAGCTTGCAGGTCACAGAATCATAGAATAGTTTAGACTCTAAGTGTTGCTTAGGCATCAAAACCAGGAAAGCAACCCATCAACTCGACAACTAGAAGTCCCTCAGGTGAGCAGCACAACAGGGCTCAGAGGAAGCAGCATCAAGAAAATCACCCTCCCTCCCCACTCTGGGTCTTTGTTTTACTGTGGACTACTCAGAAAGCTGGCCCTTTCCCAGTGTGATCTCTGCAGCATCCTTATGACATGATCATGTTTACCTCATATCTGGAGAGGATCCATGTGATTCATTCACTGTTCCTTCAGGGCCTTACAACTCAGATCCTTGTCCTAATTGCTCATTTTTTTGTTTTCTCACAAGACAGAAAATAACAAAGATGTCTTACAAATACACAAAGTGAGGACCTGCTTCATGGACACCAAATCCCAAGGGCACAAGCTTGGGCATCTAAACTGGGTGGTGGGCAAGACAGTGTGATGCTGTGCCTGGATCTTACACCATTACCTTCCCCAGGCCAACTCTACTCCCTGAGACAGCACACATTTTCCTTAGGAACCAGAAAGACCCACCTAATCACCTTTCTCTTCCCACAAATGAGTAACAGCACAGAAGAGCAGGTACTTTCTGGGGTGACTTATAGAAGTGTGTCAATGTTTGGTGTTTGAGTCTGGTGTTTTTTAGTACAGTCCGTCTCTTGAAGTAACTCCACCACAACAGGAGCCCTATGACAGCACAGCCAGCTTAGGCAAAATAGGCTTTGCTCTCTGAAAACTCCAGTCAAGCTTTTGCATGTGCTTTGCATATAAGAAGCTTTGAAAACCAAGATTGTTTTCCAAAAAAAAAATGTAATAAATAATGCTTATTTAGAGAGATACCTTTCACACCTCTGGTATCGTAGTATCACATGTGACTCTTGCACAATTCATTCTACAAGGTCTATACAAATATGATGTAATTATTTGGTCTTGCTAGCTCTCCTTGTCTTTAGGAGATCCAGAGAACCCATACCGGAGGCCCTAACAAGGTTGCAGAAATCTGGGAAATCTTCCAATAATATGACAACCTCCTCCACAAATAAGAGAAAGGTCCTAGTTATTGGAAACTCACTCCTGAAAGGGACGGAGGGCCCAATATGCAGAGCTGACCCTCATCACAGGGAGGTCTGCAGTCTACCTGGAGCCCGGATTGGGGATATTACTAAGATGCTCCCTAACCTGGTGAGATCAGATGACTATTGCCCACTGCTGATCTTCCAGACAGGTGGGGAAGAAGCTGTATTCCATAGCCTGAGGGGAATGAAGAAAGACTACAAGGCCCTGGGACGTTTGGTAAAAGAGTCTGGGGCACAAATTGTGTTTTCTTCACTACTTCCACTTCAGGATGAAGACACCAGCTGGAGTAGAAGGACTCAGTCCATTAATATCTGGCTGTAAGACTGGTGCTACNCTCAGCTCGCTCTCTAAAGTGCCTGTACACCAATGCACACAGCATGGGGAATAAACAGGAGGAGTTACAAATCTGTGTCTGTCAGGTGATTATGATCTGATGGCAATCACAGAGACCTGGTGGGACAGCTCACATGACTGGAATGTGGTCATGGACTGCTATGTCCTTTTCAGGAGAGACAGATCAGAAGGCGAGGTGGTAGAGTTGCTCTTTGCATGAGAGAGCAACTGGAACGTCTTGAGTTCTGTCCAGGGGTGGGGATGAAGAGAGAGTTGAGAGTTTGTGGGTGCGGATCAAGGGGCACACTGGCATGGGTGACACTGTTGTGGGTGTCTGTTACAGGCCACTGGATCAGAATGAGGAAATTGATGAGGTCTTCTTCACAGCTACAGGCCCTGGTTCTCATGGGGGATTTTAACTACCCTGATACTTGCTGGAAGACCTACTCAGCCAGCCATCCAGCCCAGGAGGACTGGGTTAGGGATGTGTTGAGCAAACTGAATGTACATAAATCCATTGGAAATCCACTGGTGATCTTTCAAGGTCTCTTCCAATCCCTAATGATTGCATGTTTCTGTGATTCTAATGTCCTTGACTGAAAATGAGCTTTTCTATGCATGGCAATGTTTTGTTTTCTGACACCTTGCGTCATCCCATAAATACCATGCTTAATAATAACTCCTTTGATGCTCTACCCACATTGCTTTGTAGGCATTCTTCACTGCTGCTGCATTTTTCACACTTTCACCTTTGCTTGCCATGGGACAAGTGTTCAAAAGTGGAAGGGGAGCAGAGAGATGCACACACTCACCCTCTCACACAAGCAGACGGCATGATCGCATAGTCCTGGTCTCCTGGAGAAACCAGACAGAAGCAGATAATCATCTCATTTTTTACTCCAAGAGTAAAATTATCCCCTGCAGGAGATACCTCTTCTTGTGTGGGTGGATTTCCCTGCCTGTGCTGTGCTCATACACTAAAAGCATATGAGGAGTACTGCATGAGCTCTGGATCCAAGGCAGAGATGAAGCTTGTTTTGAATCTGGTAGCTTGTTTGCACACAGATAACTCTATAAGATTTTTCCTGGGATTTCTTTGATTAAGTTAAACAAAACCTCAAGGGAAAAATTCTTGAGAAATGTCTGCTTATCTACCTGTTCTAAAGCTGACCCTGCAAGCTATAGCGAAAAGTTGACCTGCATCAAAAACCTTCCTCCATATACACCTCTCTATCCCCTTCAGCGTAGTACATCTGTGATGACAGAAAGGAAAATCTAGAATAAGACTGAATCACCTAGCAAGGGCATAAAGCATGAATGAAGATACACACACACACACTTACCACTAATGTCCTTTTTCATGCTTTCTCCCGGCTTTGAATTAGATCACTTTCTCAGTGATGCTTTCTATAATGCTTCCCAAATGTGCACAGCAAAAGATAGTAAGGAAGGAGAAAGAGATGATATAGGAGAAAATAACAGGTTTTCAACCTGCAAGTCCTCTCAAAAGACCCTGAGAGCCTCCCTCTGCTGTGCTTAAATACATGCAATACTTCTAGATGAGGTGATGGGGACACAGACCTTCAGCAGAAATAAATGAGTTAGAAAGTGGCCTTGGGGCTAAAAGAATGTGGAAAACATGCTAGGAAATACAATTACTAACAAAAGAGTAGAAGCTCCTTCCAAAACACCAGAAAAGTGAGAAATGACTCAGTTGCAAAACAAGGGTGGAGAAAAGACAGCCTGAGGGCATTTGGTGCAGGAGATCTGGTCCCAGGCTCATGTGATGCCCCAGGCAAGGCCATGGCATAGCACATATGTGGAGCAAAGGCTGGGGCATGCAGGCAGTAAGTCACCTGCCTCTGTCTCTTCAGCTACGTTCATCAGGGAAATGTCCCTCACACATCACTGCCCAGTGGAGCCTGCCTTCATGCAGGCTTCAATGGGAGAGAAAGAAGTGAAGGCTTGAGTCAGATTTGGTCTAAACTCAGCTGAAATGGCTGAATGGGTGCACTGGGGACAGAGGTCAGGACCCCCTCAGAGAATAAGTTTTGAGCACTGCAGGAAGAGAATGTCAAGGTCAGTGACCTTGGAGGGAAATGGAGGGAGAGAACAGAGTACATAAAGGAACGGGGCCAGAGACATTATGGAACATTATACAGGCCATATCCCTGGTTTCCTGATATGGCCCTTTCCTCCAGTGCTTGACTCCCAGCTACTCATCCATGAGGGCTGAGCTGGGTTCCCACATATTTGGGGCATAGGTGAACCTAAAGCTGCATTACCTTGGATCAGGGAAAAGCTCTCATTACCCCTGCTCCCTTTGTACTTTACAATCCTCCCATGAGCTGACAAAGCTGCAAACATTTCCTCCTCAAAAATTAAAGGAAGATGCTGTGAGGAGACCATGCCCTGAAAGGAAATAATAAACAAACCCATGACAGCATCACCTCTTTGATAAAATGCTGGCAATATTTTATCTTTTCAGAGAAATGTGGCTGACCCCCAGCCTGGAGCAGGAGGTTGCAGATTCCCTGTGCCCCCAAATTCAGTTTCCCTCATCATCCACCACTACTCCATGATTCACAGATGTAAATGGGGATGATGATCTCTGCTGGGACTGAGGCAGAAGGAGATGAGAGGGAAAATCACTAAAGAGAAGGAAAAGGAAGAGTGCCCTAATGAAAGATGAGCGGGACAAAACCTGGAAGACTAATTAATCTCAGAGACGCTGAAACGCGGAAGGAACGTGTAAAGGGACTGAGTGGAGAAGAGGTCATGGGAAGCAAAAATACAGAGAGACACTTAACCAAAGTGATTGAAGAGCAAATATTGTGTACAGGCTGTCTCCATCAGCACATGACATTATCTCCAGCGCACACCTTCTCCTTGTCAGCCCAGGGGCAGGGTGGTGCTGCTCGCTCTACTTTAAAGGCACACAAAGTCTTGTGCCCAGACCAACAAAGGGTCTCAGGCGTGGGAAAGCTCTGTGTCTCCACTCCTCACTTCCAGGCACCTGGCATGTATGCTGCAGGAGACACCAGTGCCCTGTAGCACAAACAGGAGATTCACCCCTCCCAAAGCCAGCTCCCGTACCCTGAAACCAAGGGCTACCCCTGAGACTTTTCATCCTGTGTTATTCTTCCTTTATTCTTCTNCCCCCCCCCCCCGGTTCTACAGTTTAACATAGATCCAAGCATAGATCCAAGTGGATTTGTTTAAATCCACCTGCTCCCACTGAAATGGTATTCAACTATTGCTGCTCTTGGCTTTTCAGGGTCAGAGTCTTCTTTGCTCTGCTAATTTATGTCCCAGGGACTTTTCTCCCAGTAAGACTCAGTCTCAAAAGAAGGGGATGTGGAAGACAACATCACCCAGGCAAGAGTTTTGCACATGAGACAGTAATTACACAGCCCTTAACTAGACCACTTAACTTATGAATCTCACCAGGGCTGGCACAAGATCCAGCTTCTTCTGGACAGATGCACCAGAGCAGCATTGCTCCTCTTGGAAACCAAGCTGCAGCTGAGCTGGAATTTGTTGTATTGTGGCTCTCCTGAGGACCACTGCTCTTCTCCTGGCTCAGCTTATCAGCACGGCTTCTCATCTCCCATGGACTTCTTTCATCCTGAAGTGACAATACAGCTGTAAACGTTTCCTGAGGGAGCACAAGGTAAATGAGAAGAAAGGACTCAAACACAAAACTGCTTGTCTGGAGATTACCTAAAGCAATGCTGCAAGAAAGAGAAAGCAAAGTTAAAGGGCAACAGAAACTCTGCCTTTCTGAGCTGGGTGGAGTTCAAAGGTTGTGAGTGAGCCCAGGAGGTTTAAGTAAAAATGCAATTGTTTCAGGGCCTGAGCTGATGCCAGCCAAGACACAAAATTCAACTATTACAAGCTGTCCCAGTGACTCATACCTGAGAGGTGAGCATTACCCAGATATTAGCCATTTCAGTTCGTTACCCATGCTCTGGATTTGAGGCTCCTGGCCAGGCACAGGGCACAGCTGTGATAAGAACTTGACATGTGAAATGACATGTTTGTGTTATTGACATCTGAATGTGCTTCATTCCAATATGACAGGGAAAACAGCCTGGCTCTTTGACTTTAACTATGTCTCCTTCAGCTCCCACAGCCCAGGCTGATCCTTAGCTGCTGCTTCTATCAGGGAGCATCAACCTGGGGCCATTCCCCAAAGACGGGAGTCAGAAATCCAAGTTTATGGAGTATTCCCTGCCAAGTTGTCCAGAAAGGTGTTACTGCACTCTCAAGTACAACTTAAGAGTACAATTGAAGATCTCCTGGGACAAGCCAAGCCTGTCTGTCAGGGAAGCTGTCTCCAGCTGAGAAAATTAGAGAAAAAAAGTGTTAATTATGAGACAACATCAGTGTTTTTCCTTAGGACAGTGAATGAGGTTGCCCCTCCCAGTATAAACAAACCAAGAACTCCTTTGAGTTAGTATGTAAATGCAGTGTTACTCCAGCTCTTCAAGGGAGATGGTTTCAGCCAACTCTGTCACAACTCAAACCAAACCAAGAAGAGTATCTGGGAGCTCAAAAGCCACCTCATCCACATGGGTTTTCTTGCTTCCTGCTTCAACATTCCTAAAGAGGGTAGGGAGGTGTGAGTGGCTGTTGCTGGAGACAGGGCACAGTGGCTGGCAGACTTCTGGTCTGTTCCCTGTGTTCTTTATTACCATCTATGGAAATGTGTATCCTACCACACAGGAAACAGAAATACAGAGATTTGTCATGTTTCTACCTTGCCCGGGTTATAATTTCTTGAGGAGGAATTCAGTTCCATTTAGGTGATCTCCAGTTGCACACAAACATGACACAGGTGTCTATATGGAATTGAAGCTATGATGCAGGGTTTGAGGGAGATCTCAGCCCTTCTGGAGAGGCAGCTAGAGCCAGGCAGGACACTCCAGGGCGTCTCAAATGGCTCCAGACTCCCACACTTAGGCATCCGAATTAAGCTTATAGCCAGCAGAGTCAACAAAGCAATTCTGGCAGATGGACTTAGTGAAAATTCATTCTGACATTTGTCAGTTTGAACAGAATCATGGACTCTACAACTCCCTCAGCTGTTTGCTCTTCTTGCACTACAGCTCTCTCATGAGCTACAGGGCTTGGATACAACCACCTTCTGCAGCTGTCCCCTGTGGTGTGTCTTTCAAAACTCTTGCACACTTGTTCTCCACGTTCTAGACTGGCATCAGCACAGAGGACTTGTCACTTTTTCACATTTTGTGTCTGGAGGCTGAAGACACCATCACCTTGTCTCATGTCTGAAGGGACAAACGTCATCCCAGTATCAGAAACATTCATCACTGTGGTGTGGTGTGTTTTTCAAGCTCAGCTGTTCATCTGGGCAGGCTCAGGGGTTGATTGCAGTGCCTTGGGGTGTCTGGATTAGGAGGCAACAGATGTGAGTGAGAGGTTTGGCAACACGTCACTTTGTGATCCTGTTGTTCAGAGATAGAGAATAATCTGTTATCTTGCAGTTCCTCAAGGGTCAGAATGATGTATTTAAAGAGTTATTGGTGTTCCAGACACTGACAAGTGGGTAAATGCTGAATGTGCCACATGAGAAGACAGTAAATCCTGGATTCAGTTATACAATTACTCTAGTACATTACAGCCATACTACATGCAATGGGGATCATAGGACTCAGAGACACATCTTCCCTTCTGGAAGCAGTTAGGTAGGGGGTCTGCACTGGCAGTTCTTCTTCTTGAATTGTTATACCTGGGTCTCATATATTACATCTTTTTGGTCTCCAGCAGAGAATACAAAAGTGGCACCAAGACATACCACTATGCACAGGTAACTGCTTGTGGGCAGTTATGGCACTAACTGCAGGGACAGCAGGTCAGGCATCTCTATCTGTCCTAGAAGCTGGAGGAAAGTCCCTTCCTAGACTCCAGGCAAGAACCATCCTCCTCTATCCTTCAGTCAGGATGACTACCAGCATTCATAGGGTACCTATTCCATCATATGCCACCACTACAAAGTCTGATGTTACTTGCACATACAGGTCTTGCGAGCCACCTGGCCTGGGCTGCACTCATGGACTTAGATGCAGATGAGCTGCCTTTCAGTGCTTTAAAGCATTTTATACAGGCAAAACACATAAAGTAATTAAAAACTAATAAATAAAAAAATAAATAAAAGGCACTTTCACTTGATACAATCAAATCCAAGGGAGCGAGTGACGTTTTATACAAGTATTCCCAGATCACAACCAAGATGTTTTGGATAGTTGATAGATTCATAGATTCATAGAATGGTTCAGGTTGCAAGGGACCTTAAAGATTATCTAGTTCTAACCCTTCACCATGAGCAGGAACACCCCCCACTGACCAGGTTGCTCAAGGTCCCATCCAATCTGGCCTTGAACAATTCCAGGGGAGGGGACATCCACAACCTCCCTGGGCAACATGTTCCAGTGTCTCAGCACCTTCATCATGAAGAGCTTCCTTCTGATCTCCAGTTTAAATATCCTCTCTTCCAGCTTGAAACC